>JAQQAE010000943.1:0-28333 GCA_029823295.1 Pseudamia nigra
TAGTGTGACTTGTGGTAGCACACCGCCATCTGGTGGATGCATGCCGCAAGTGCGCCTTATAATCCGGTGCGCCTTATAGTGCGGAAAATACGGTACTTCCCTCAGTAAAATAGTGTTAATTCATTGTTGTCTGTTTTTCTTCACAGTCATAATTGTTGATTACTGTATTTCTTTCAGTAAAGAAACGTTTTATGTTTAAGTCTAAATGACATTACTTACCTAAAGCTGGATTTTTAGAGATCCAAAAGACACATATCTAAATGCACAGACTATTACTGAAATCTATGCCTATATGCATATATTTAACAAATAAAAAATGTTGTGATTCAGTTCATAATGAATGCTTGGTTCTGTTTTGGTTCACTTTGTTTCTTCGTACATTTTTTGCTTCTTTCATAAAGTTATCCAATAAAGGCACAAACTGATGCATTAACCCCACTAGAATCCAGAAAGTTGGTCTCTCAGCACTTTAAGACCCCGGAGGATCCAGAGATGCCCACCCTCCCCCAACATACTCAAACTAAACCCATGCTATTTGTATAACTTTGGTCACAGACTCGGTGGAGGTTTCCATCGTGGGTCTTTGACAGGATCATGAGAAGGTCAGAGGCAGTCAGCGACACAGCCAGTGCAGCCAACTCTCACCAGGACTCATCTCATCTCGTTTACAGCCCAGCGGGTTGCTTTCACACGGGTACACTCAGGAAGTTGACGTGGCTAATACTGACAACTTGAAATGTACATGAAACACAGCTGGAGTCGTTGTTACGTCCCTCGCTGCTCGAAAAAGGTTTGTTTTGAGATGCAAATCCTCCATTAAGCCCAGTAGCACCTCACGTATCTGACAGCCTTGTCACATGGCTGAGCTCTGCTTCCATCAGCCTAACGATACCGCCGTTAATGAGGCCCATTTTGATGACACGCTATTTAATGTCCACTGAATACAAATGAACGCAATCTATGCAATAAGGGGAGGTTTTTGTTTTTTGGGGGGGGGGGATTCCCATTCAGGATTACTAAAATGTGCATTCATCCGCTCAGAATACAGTTTTAATTTCTCCATTTGCAATTTATTGGTCATTTTCTTTTGCAATGCTTTATTTTGATTGTCGTGTTCCATTTTTTTTTATTATTTTAGATAATTTAGTTGATTATTTTGTTCATTTTTCTCGGTTATTTTCATTGTTGCTCATTTTGTTGCTTATTTTTTCCATTTTCTTAATAACTAATTAATTAATTAGGTCAGTTTTAGTTCAAATTTGTTAATTTTGTTCCTTTTTAAATGATTTTTGGTTAATTTTTTTTATTCCACATTGATTTGTTCCTGTTATTTTTAATTTTTGCTCATTTTGTTGCTTATTTTGTCTATTTTCTTAACTGTTTAAGTCATTTTGGTTCATTTTTGTGTATTTTAATTACTTTGTTCATTTTTTCACATAAGCATTGATTTGTTCCTGTTTTTGTTTGTTTTTGCCTATTTTCTTGATAATTTGGATACATTTTGTTGATTTATTTAGTATTCTTTGTTCATGTTTGCGTATTTTCTTAATTATTTTGTTAATTTGCTCCTTAGAGTGATCAATTTGATCTTTTTTTTTTTTACATTTTGTCAATTTTTTATAAATTGTTTTGTTCATTTACAGTGTGTACATAATTGGCATGTGATATTTATTTGTTTAATTTTGTTCACATTCTTGGTCACTTTTTAATTTTTGGCTTATTTTGTTAATTATTTTTGCTAATTCTATTGATTTTTTAGTTTATATTTTATTTATTTTTGTTCATTTTGTTGATTATTTTGTTCTTTGGAATATCAATACTACATAAAATTCTTAAATGGTAAGGAACAACAGGGCACTGTGTTTTTTCTTTCTGTTTCTTCTTTTTGATTGAAGAACAAAACTTTGAGGATCCTGATGCCCCAGAGGCTATTGCAGTATTATTTTTTTAGAGTTATGTACTGTAGTACCGCCAGCTGAAAACAGAATGCATCATTTATGTTGAGCCAATAGCAACACAGTCACTAAATAGTTAATGAATTTTGTCAGACTTGTGAGACACTGTCTGACTCTTCACGCCAGGATTTTAACAGGTTAATCATTCAACCACATTAACGCATTTTCAAACAGAGAGAAGTTCACGAGTGAGCTTCAAATGCTGTTGAATTTGAATGATGGGCAGGTGGGGGTGGAGGTGTAATGTACAGTCCATGGGGCTCAATGGCACTCTGGAGGAAAAGAGTCAAAAAACAAACACTATCATTAAATATAGATGTTTGTGTTCTCGTTGAAAACAGTGTATTTGACCACTTAATGGATTGTTCACATATACAGAGAC
Organism: Pseudamia nigra; assembly: GCA_029823295.1. Lineage (NCBI taxonomy): Eukaryota > Metazoa > Chordata > Actinopteri > Kurtiformes > Apogonidae > Pseudamia > Pseudamia nigra. Next base: position 2,338 of record JAQQAE010000943.1, read on the forward strand.
ACAAAGACAAAGGCTATTGAAGCAAAGCACTGAGGCCCGTTGAGAGGATATGATCGCTCTGGAAACTACCTTATATCTTCTGCATTACTGATACGACTCAGACGGCAGGACGGTGGGGAAGTGCTTGTAAAATGTGAGCACACTCAGAAGGCTTTGGTTTGTCTGCAGCAGTGGTGCCCAAATGGTTTTAACTCAAGACCCAAATGGCATCTCGTTAGACCTAAACCTCAAAAATATCATTATGAACTGCCATGACATGCCAATTTTTGAGTGAAATTGAATGCAAAAGATGATAAGATCTATAATATTGAAGACTGCAGTTATTTACCTTAATTATATCAACTCAAAACACGCCCTCTGTGCAAAACATGCCAAAACACACGCTCAAAACGCGCCCTCTGTGGCGCAATTGGTTAGCGCGTTCGGCTGTTAACCGAAAGGTTGGTGGTTCGAGCCCACCCAGGGACGAGAGTCTTTCCCTTGTTGCGAGGGTTGTGTCAGGAAGGGCATCTGACGTAAAAACCTATGCCAGATCAAACATGTGAATCATTGGTACAGTATTTCGCTGTGGCGACGCCTGAGGGGAGCAGCCGAAAGGAGAACAACAACAACAAAACAACCAGAAAATGAACAAAGCTGCACCAGAAGTGACCAAAAAGTCACAAAAATATAAGAACTGGTCAAATTAATCATGAACACAGATTTGCACAAAAATACAAATAAGTCATCATGAAAATTATCAAGAAAAACAACAGAAGGAAAATCCACTGCATGGGCAAGATGATAAGAAAATTGATTGGACATAATAAACAAAAAGGAACAAAACAATAAATGAAATGGAGAAAATTAAATAAAACCATGAAGTAAATGCATAAAAGCACACAAAAATGCAAAATAATAAAAAAGACTAATGCAAAACTGAACAATATTCCACAAAATAATCAGGAAATTTTACAAAAAGGAGCAAATTAATAAATCACTGGAATAAAGATGAGTAGAAAATTTACAAAATAATGTAAAAAATGAACAGGATATGAACAAAACATTCCAGTAACAACTCAGGAAATGTGCACAATTTAATAGAGTGAGGGAAATGATTGAGAAAATCTAGTCACAGGGAAGAATAATTAATCAAATGAACAAAACAAACTAGATGATAAAAGAAAAATGACCAAAAATGGAAAAATAAAGAAAATTAACACAAATAGTCATCAATTAATCATACTAAAAAACAAGGAAATGAAAAAAACAGCTTCAATCATAAACGTAATTTATCAGTAAAATGAAGCAAAAAAATATGAATGAAACAATCAAGAAAAGGTTTATAATATAATAAAAAAAACAAGAAAGAAAAGAAAAATGTTGAAAAGTCAAAACACATCAAATCAAAGCTAATGAACAAAAGTAAAAATGTAAAGAAGTGCACAGAAATGAATAAAATATAAACTTAATGACGGATAAATTCAAAGGAATTAACAAATGGGCGACTGTTCTATAAATGAATTAGAGCCACATTGATACTTTATTCTCATCTACAGTATATTGGTATACAGTGGTCCCCCGTTTGTCGCGGGGGTTACGTTCTAAAAATAACCCGCAATAGGCGAAATCCGCAAAGCAGATTCCTATGGAAAAACTGTTTTCAGGCCCAAACATTTGTTTGAGAAACAAAAAAAAAACAAACGCTTTCCTACAAAAAAACACGATGGCCTCCAGAAACAACAAATTTAATTTCAACGATCAACCTACGAAGCTGGACACACAAGAAACCACCGATAGTGACCCATATTGCTTATGTTATTGATATTTTGTTACTTACAGTATTTTATGTTTTGTTAATTTTGTGAATTTTTGTGGATTATTTTGCTAATTTTGTTCATTTTGTAACACACCTTATCGTATCTTATCTCATATGATCTTTGCTCATTTTTGCTTACTTTGTTGATATTTTATTGATTACATTGCTTATTCTGGTCCTTCTGTTATTCTTCTGATTCTGATTGTTCTGTTGTTTTGTCAATGGATGTATTACTCATTACATTACTTTTTTCCATTGTAGATGTATTGTATTATTCTTAAAAAATGGACCCTTTTCTGAAGTTCAGTTTAGGTAAACTCATAAAGGCAGTCACCACTGAGGTCAAAAGATAGATTTAATATGGATTTATCTGTGATCAGACATCACTGCAGCATCCTTTTGTTTATGAGAAACTCATATCTGTCTTCTTTCAAGTTGCAAGTTAATACCCAATAACAACTCAATCATTAAGATTATCTGCAAATATTCTTTCTTTTTTATCTCTTAGCATCAAGGCAAGAAACACAGCAATGTTTTTGTTTTCATAAGAATAAGTCATGCAACAATGCTTTTTAATTATATATAAAATGTTTCATACTGGTTTTGTCCCTGCTGTGTTTAACTTAGAGACTCTGTCTACCTTTACAGGTGCAGTAGTACTTCCATATTATTCCAGATATGATACTACTTTTAACTTGACAGGTGTCATGTATCATCTGTGTCATGGAAAAAGCACATTTCACTTACTCTGAATCAGGCTTTTTTTTTTTTCCAACTGACCGTTTTCCAGCAAAGTCATGTGGAATATGTCAAATTTTTTTCGGGCTATAGGAGGATTTCTTTTACATGTCCACAGTATACACCTAAGTCTACTGTTGGATCAGAATGAACAGGCAGTAGTGCAAGTATTGTGACACCCAGAGGCTTCTTGTTCACTGTATGAAGGGTATAATATCAATATACGATCTAGCCGGCTGATGTCCTAGTCATTCATCTAATAACATCCAAATAGGCTGGCTTCAAATCAGATATAAACAGCTGCATGCAAACAGGAATATTAGTGGAAGATTGCCCCCGACCCTCACGAGGATTAAGGGGTAGAAAATGGATGGATGGATGGATTTGCTTCGATTGGCCACATCAGCAAGAGGAAAATAGGAAAATCCAAGCTCCAACCTCTGTGGCTGAATTACGACCGAACTGTGGAAGTGCCAAACACCGCAGTACTGTCAGTGTCCACTAGGAGCTGCATCCAAAAGTCAAGAGTTCCATGTATAAATATCCAAATGTAGAGCAGAAATAAACATGTTTACAGCCTAGTACACACAATCGCTTTGATCTCTATAGTGCTTTTCTACCTCTGTGACCACTCTGCCATGGTATCATTTATATATACACTATAATTTTCCCATTTATATTGTGTATCGTTAAAAACATAGGCAATTTAACTGACAGGTGTGTTTGAGTAAGAGGCTTCACCATTTCTTTCTTTTCACATTGATGATTGGTAAATGGTCTTGCGAGGATTGGCAGCAACATTTCGATCCGTCTGCCCCAGCACTTTGGGTGTCTGGAAGAAAACCGCTTTGCAGTATAAATCCAGTCTATTATTATTATTACCATTATGTAACTTGCATATTTAGATGATTCACACTCTGGTATTTGTGCATAATTAAGACATTTTAACTTCTGTGTTTGAGCCAGAAGTTACTACTTCATTCAGCCCCCAAATGAAGTCTATTTTTGGATCATAGTGAGGCTACAAAGGAGCTTATATGGCAACATCCAGAGGCCACTTGTATGAACTTCCAAACAGCTCTTCAGACACAGAATGGTGAAGTCAAGCAGGGTTTGTCCATTTTTCTAGACAGGTACAGTCCATGGGTAGAGCAGACGCCTACTACTCTATATCTGCAGGCTAAAAAAATCCTGCTAAATGTCATCTAATAACATCCAAATAGGATGACTTTAAATCAGATAAGCAGTTTTGAGTGACAAATGTATAAAAATGAGTCAACAAAAACATCAAGAAAATGAAATGCAATAAACAAATTGATTAGGAAAATGAACAAAATAAACCAAAAACTAAAAAAAATGACAGACAAAAACAAATAATATATTTGAGAAGAAAATAGTACAAAATCAAGACTACAGTTATAGTAGCGTTTTCTCCTTCCTCCAGCTCATAGATTTGACTGATCGACATATCTTCTTCTTCTCCTTTCGGCTGCTCCCCTCAGGGGTCGCCACAGCGAAATACCAATGATTCGCATCTTTGATCTGGCATAGGTTTTTTACGTCGGATGCCCTTCCTGACACAACCCTCACAACAAGGGACAAATTAGCAGATTTGTGCATTTTAAACCTCATTGGCTCCCTGCTTGCATACAATTTTATTTTATTGTTAACGAACAGCCTATGAAAATATACATAAACATTACATTAATTACTCACTAGCAGTCAATTACAAATGCAAGTTTCCAACATTTTTTGTAACATTTTACTTGTTTCCTGACTGATAGACATATACAAACTATAATAAAACATAAAAAAGAACAAAACAAAACTAGTATGCACTTTCAAACGGCTCTTCAGAAACTTATGATTGAAGTCAAGCAGGGTTTGTCCGATTTTCTAGACAGGTAAAGTCAATAAGTAGAGCAGGTGCTGTACTATCCCATATCTACAGGTTAAAAAGCCTACTTATATACTAGTCAACTATCTAATACGTCCAAATAGGCTGCCTTAAAATCAGATATGAGCGGCTACATGCAAACAGGAATATTAGTGTAAGATTAATTTCCATTGGCCATGTTGGCAAGAGGAAAAGAGGGACAACTGGAATATTGTGTACATGAAACCCTTGGTACTCTCTGAAGTGTGTACTGTGTGTGTGTGGGGGGGGGGGGTATTTACTGCCCTCATCCATCATCTCCATGTCAAAAACACTTTTAACCTCTTATCACTTTATCTGGGCAAAGAAAAATGAAATGGTCAGAAGAAAAATGTGACTGATAATGACAGTCACAGCAGCCTCGGCGATGAAAAGCGATGGAATGCGCAGCGCTGACACGTTTACTGACACATTCGTTGGAAAACCTGGCATATATATATGTACATATCCTGTGTTCATATAAGCCTTTCCAAGCCTCATATCCACCTAGACCTGGATGAGGGATACGTTTTCACCTGCACTGTGTGGTTGCCATGGTAACAATAAGAAAGGATCATACCAGGGCCATCTGTTTATTGGGGGGGAAAGAAAGATATGAAGAGAAAGAAAGGGAAAAAATATCACTGATTCACATGTCATTATAACCACAGGGTCACACAGGGTCACACTGAAAGTATGAGTGTAAAAAAATAAAATAACTCCGGGTCTGAATAAACAGGCTTTTGTTTATTCAAGAATGATGTTTATATGCAGGTTTGTAATATTGGAATTCAGCATGTGGAGAGCAGTAACACATGCCTGGTGCAATGTTTAACTAAAGGGATATAAATAATAAATAAAATTAGGGCTACAGTTACACGGTGTTCATCAGTTTCACTGACACAAAACCTTTTGTCAGGGTTATTCTCTACTGAGACTGAAAGACATGACCTGAATGAATAAAATGTCCTTTCCATTGAGATTTGTGGACAAAACCGGAGAGATTCTAATAAAGGTTATGCTGTTTATGCTCACAATGACTGACAGTCACCGATCAGGATGATGGGAATTATTTCATTAGATGCAAACATACAAGAACAACAATATTGCCAAAAAAATGAAAAGAGAATAAAAATGTATTAAACCTGACCAAGCTTAAAAAAACTAGAACGCTCATTTTTACACATTATGTGATTTACACCCAACAATCATAGGCCTACATTTACGTAGTTTATCTACATTGTTGGATTCCTTGACCATGAAGACACACCCATAGCAGTTGGAATCAAAATGATATCATTATTAGTTCAATAGTTATTTACAAAAATCAGTATTTCCGTAATGGTGGTTTTGTCAGGATCTAGCCCCATACATAATGATGATACAAAAAAGCTGTTGGCACTAAACTGATTCAGCAGAGTCTTGATACAGTTTGGTGTTAGTTACAAGTCTGTACTGTTATTTGTTCCCTTACAATGCCAAATATTCCACGAGAGCCCTAAATTTCAGTGTTCTGGATCATAGTAATATTGCCAAGATCCAGATGAAACTTTAAGATATTGCAGAACCTACTGTGACAGTATCCAGTATTGTTACGGTTCACCTCCTGGTTAGTTTACATATGGTATGATTCCATTCCCGGACTCCTAGGCCTGAGTCTGTTTGCTAAGCTACCCAGATAAACCCCCGTAACTAAACCCTCACCGAACTCTACGTGTGTGTTCAGGACTTGAGTTAAGTTCTGTGACAGCCCTGGGTGATGTGCTTTGCCCTACCCTACAGAGGATGGGAGTGTGTGCTTGCAAAACTCACTGACACACGACTGGGTCTGGATCCGATGAGCCCAGCCACGACCTCCGTCTCCGGTGGTCCATGCACTTCCGTCCGGTATCTTTATCACCCGGCGCTAGGGGACGCTGAGTGATGTAGTTCAGAGTTTTTAAGGTGAATATATATACAAATAGAGTCAGCATGCCACTTAAAAGTTTGATGCTTCCGGTACATACTGTAGGTAAATGGCTCAGTTCTTTCAGCTCTGCTTCCACTCGGTTGAGCTGCTGGCATTATAATCCTCTTCAGGTGTCTCTGAGTCCTCAATTCTGAATCTATGTCTGAGCTGTGTCCTCACGCTGTGTTCTGAGACTTCTCTGAACCCATTCTCTCGTGTCTGAATTCCTGCGTTCACACAGCTGTTTAAATTACCTCCGTTCCACACGGTTGTGCCGCATTACGCCGATGAGAGTGAGTTTCACAAACCACGCCCACATCCTCTGACATGTATGTCATACGTATTTTCCCTGAGCTGAAAACCTACTCCTATGGAAACTGCATCATAACAAGTATTCTTTGGCCAAGCATTCTGGACATTCCTTATAGAGTTTCTTGCAAAATTGCTGTCACTTGCCGTCTCCCGCAATGATAAAGAATCCTTCAAAAATTCCATGGATCCAGGTTGGTGATCCGGATCACTACCAAAATCTAATCGATTGATCATTATGCCATTACCAATCTATCCTGAAAATGTTATCATCCAGTCATGACTTTCTGATTATCCTGTTAACAAACAGACAAACAGACAAAGAAAAGCAAAAGGGACAAAAACATAACAAATTAACAAATGACAGAAAATGAACAAAAATTAACAAAATTATTAAAACCACAACAAACAAATCAATCAAGAAAATGCACAACATAAACCAAAAAACTAAAAAAGTATAAAAAAATAAACTGACAAAATGAAGAATATAAAATATATAAAACAAAAATTAAATAAAATCAAGACTACTGTTCCAAAGTCCTCTCCTGCCCTCATCTCGTAGATCTGCATAACAGATGTATACAAACTAAAATTGGACAAAAAAATAAACATACAATAAACATAAATCAGTAAAAGAATCAAGAAAATGAACACCTGTGAACTAGATGGAAAAAAATATGCAAACTAATTAAGGAAATGGAAAAAATAAGCAGCAGAATAGAGACAAAAAATCAAGGGTTATGGTTAGAAAATGATTAAATTAAATCATGATGACACTTCTTATTTTGTCCATTATAAAAAGCACACCAAAAACAATTAACAAAATAATTTAAAAAATCACAAAATTCTATAGAATATTAACAAAAGTGAACAAAATGATTCAGACCACAAACAATAAAAACCCTGTATTGATAAAGAACCAAGAAAATTAACTGAAATGAACTAATCAAGAAAATGTACAAACAGGCACTGAATAAAACTGAAAAGAAGCAGTCAAAAGAACAGACAAAAATGAAGAATATAATCAATAAAATAAACATGAATGAGTAAGAGAATAAAAAAAAATGAACCGACATGAACTAAACAATCGAGACCATGTACAAAATAAACCAGAAAATAAAACATATAATCACTACAATGGACAAAAATTTAATGATGAAAACAGTTAGAGCCTCATCTTCTTTCTCCATCTCACCACCTAAATCAATAAGTCCAATCTGCTGACTTTTACTGGAAAACGTGAGGAATTCTAATAAAACATGATGTCTTTGTTCTGCTGTTTATGGTCACAGCATCTAACGATAACCAACCAGGAGGAAAACAATGATTTTATTATAAACACATACAGTGTATACAAGTCCTATAAAGCACAATGAATGAGAGAATGTTACTGTCATTTAAGTAAATAATCCTTTTTGTAAGAAATGAATGGAATTAACTAACAACAGACACTGATAATAATGAAAAAAATGAGGCCAGAGCAGGTTTTGGTAAATGATTTTTAATAAAAACAAGCCTATTGTGCTCATATAACAGACATCCAGCATTTATAGCCTGCAGCTTCATTTTGTGTCCTCATTAATTGCAAACTGCTGCCTAAATGCTACATTATCAATTTTTCAGCAACCATTACTGAGCTCAGAGACGACATTTAATGGATTGTTGTTAAATTATAAACCTTGATGAGTTTATGTGTAAGCGTGGCTGTAATGGAGAAGCGCCATTAGACAATGTATTCCCTCGGAAAGAGACACACTGGCATTTCTTGTGAAGTTGGATTATGATGGGAATCCTTTTTTTCTAAAGTGAGTGCATCATGCAGCTCATGACCTGCTGACTCTGCCTACGGTTGATGTCAATGGTATGATATATGAATTATTATGCACCATGGCTTGAGAAGGGCTGGACCAGTTTACTTCAAACTTGGCTTGTTTACAGACAACTTAAAGATCTACAGCCGTGGCCAAAAGTTTTGAGAATGGCACATTTTATTTTACATGGGTTTAGTTTACATTTGTTACACACCTTAATTAAAAAATTGTATTGAGCTTGTCTTTTACAGTACATTTAACTATCAAAATGTATGGCATAGAATTTCAAAATAAACAGCTAAGTAAGTCAAAAAGGCTTTCAAAATAAAAGCATGGTTTCCTCTGCATTAGTTAGTTAATTGGTTAACAGCATAGCGGTCTTCATGCACAACTGCCCCTGCCAGTGCCACTTTTTGTTATGTGGATCCCAAAAGCAGGAAGTTACAAATTGTCATGTGGCCTGGAACTGAGGTGAGATAAGGTCACGTGACCTACTGTACAGACAAGGTGTCAATGACCTGGGAGCAGACGTTGTGTGCCGTTGTGTTTGGTGTCTGAAAATGGTTTAGTGGCATCAGCAACACATGTCAAGGCCTGCATTTTAGTATCGTGGTTTTACCTTTCAGCAACGTCAATTAACCTGTGGAAATTGGGTGGAAGTCCTCAGAGTCGTGATGTAAAGGAGGAGTTATCTGGCTGTCAAGATTTATTCACTTAACCACATATTTCAAGGGCAGCACAGTAAAACCACGGCTCTTTAACAAGGAAGATGCAGCTTGAAAACGTGTCAGTTATTTCTTTTTAAATTTCTGCTCATATACAGTATTTTTAGAGGATTGAACTTTTTGAAAAGTTTTCCTATAAAAATAAACAGCATAGAATTTCTAAATAAATAAGTTAAAAGGGCTTTCGAAGTAAAAGCTGCTGTGCTTTACAACCAGTGAAGTGTCAAATGTTTCAGCTTGAGAAGATGTCTGCTATTTTCATTTTCATTTCAAAGACCAGACAAAATGGACAAAACATAAATTGTCAACATATAATATAATATGAGGGTAGGTGGACAAATCATTGAAAACTTAATGAGATCTTTTTCCTCGCACAGATGTGTGTAAGGTTGATCAAGTGGGTTTGATATGAAGAGACAAAATGTACCACTGTTTCTAGTCAACAATAGTAGTTACAGTACATGTATGTTTACTTCTCATTAGTCACTTTTCCCACACTGGCACAGTCATTGCCCATATTTGACTAATCCTACATATCATTTTTTTCCAAAGAAATATAAATAGACGATAAATGTTCAACTTTCCTTTCACATTTAACAGCATGAGTTTGCTTTTTAATCATCTACTGTTGTTTTTAAAGTGTTTTTGGCGAGTGTGGCTGCTTGTTAACCTGCCAATGATGGATGACCTGAATAGATTAACAGATATTTAAAAGCACCCACACATGTATTTTTTAAAATCCCCCAAATATCAATCATCACAAATGCTTAAACTAGAAAATGTAGAACAGCACTGAGCCGTGTATGTCCTGATAATCCTTTAAAACCCCAACAAATTCAGGGAATTTGGGCAACTTATGCCATGCTTGACCATTTGGATGTCACTTCAATGAATCGGTGTGTTGTGCAGAGCTGCTTCTGACGACTTAGTCTCTGTTTGACTGCAAGTGTGTGCAGAAACTGCAGAGGTGGGTAGTACTCGAATACATTTACTCCGTTACATGTACTTGGGTGGTTTGTTTTAAACTATTGTTTTTCAAAGGAGTAACAATGGACGAAATGACCATCAACATCAAACAAAAATTAACAAAAGGAGCAACTAAATGAGCAAAAATGAACCAAATAAAGTAAATGAACAAAGCGAGTAAAAATAGACAAAATAAGAAACCAATTTTATCCAAGCAAATGACAAAAATGAGCAAATACTTTATCCATCTAATAAACTAAATATAAAAAAGAAACAAAACAACAAAATAAGCAATAGAATGTAAAAAGAATTAACAAAATAATCAAGTGCATTTACAAAATAACACAATGAACTAAATGTGCAACAAAATGAGTAAAAATTGTCACAATAAGAAAACAAATTCATCAAAAAAATAACAACAAACTGAGCAACAATAACCAAACTTACATAATAACTATGAAATATGAAAAAAATCAAGCCAAGTGACTCAACAAAAATGAACAAAATGATCATGCAAAGTAGAAAAGTAACAATAAGCACAATTAACAAAATATGAAAAAGAGATAAAAGGAAATGATCAAGTACAGTATATGAAGAAAAAACAAAAGATCTTATCCAGCCCAGACATATGTAGCAAAATGTGTACAAATGAACAACATAATCAAGTATAGTAACAAAATGAACAAAATAAGCCAAAAATATAGCAGAAAAATGAACAAAAGTAACAGACTATGCACACACGAAGTAAATATGTAATAAAATGAGTAAAAATGAGCACAATAACTGCAAAACTGAACAAAAAATCAACAAAATAAGCAACAAAATGAGAAAATTTAACCAAAAAAGCCCAGTTGCACAAAATATGTAACAATATTACCCCCCAAAAAGCACATGTAAATATGAAACAAAATAAGTAAAAATCAACAAAACAACCCAGAAAATGTAACAAAAAAATCAACAACAAAATAAGTAAAAAACCCTATAAAATGATAAAATCAGCAAAAATTAACAAACCATCATGGAACATAAGAAAAGTAATTAAAAAAACAAATCAACAAAATAATAAATACAAAGAAAATAAAATTGCCATATTAATTAACAAAAATAAAGTAATGAAGCAAGTAAAAAAAATCTTATTAAGCCTAAACCTTATGAAGCTGAACAATATACTGTATGTCACACAATGAGTACAAATGAAAATCATCAAGTCATTTAATGCAACAAATGAAATAAGCAAAGAATGAAAAAGAATAAAAATAGATGATGCTGATGATAATGATAATCGCACCAAATTCAATATGTAACAAAATGAAGAAAGATACACACAACAACCAAAAAAACCTGAAAAAAAATCAACAAAATGAGACAAACTGAAACAAATATCATCACACGCCCAGCTGCACAAAATATGTCATAAAATGAGTAAAAATGAACAAAATTATCATAAAACAATACCAAAGTAATAAGCACATGTGAGCTAAATATGCAATGAAATGAGTAAAAATGAACAATATAATCAAGTAAATGAACAGAATGAACAAATAAAGCAAAAAATGTAGCAGAATTAACAAAAAACTAAATAAGTAACAAAAAAGAATAGTGTGCACAATAAAGAACAAGACTAAACAACAATCAACAAAATGTGAAAAAACTAATGAAATAATTGAATAAATTAAAAAGAAAGAGCAAATTAAGCAGCAAAATGAGCAAAAACTGCATGTTTTTGTGAGTACTTCTATTTCTACTTGAGTCATTACGATTATAAAGTAGCGATTCTTTTACTTGAGTAGTGTTTGAGGTCAGCTGTGATGAAACTGTTCTCTGAGGGGAATCACAAGTGAATCAGTTTACAGAAAGGCTGCTGCGTAAGCTATAATTATTTTATTTGGGGATGGCACAGGCAATAATGATTATTAAAATGAATGGCAGGAAAAACAGACAAACTAATTGAGCATGTTAAGTGTCCTCAAACCAAATGAGGTATGACTAAATGCATCCTTGGAAATATGAAGCTGTGTTAGGTCAGGAAAACAAAGAGGCATTGCATTCTTTACCGAACACCGCAGCTCACACAGGCATATGGTTCCGTGCCAGAAACATAAAATCAGCAATCAGGAGAAAATGCAGTGCCAAGAAACAACCCCATGATTTCCAAATGTGCTGTGACTATGATGGTGATCCTAAATATGCCGTGTGCGGGGTTCGTCTTTTTCATTACGCCGTGATGGAAGGTCTGTTCAGCTCCAAACAAGAGCTGGTGGAAGGAGAAGTAACACCATCAGGAATTTACAGGGCAAAAGTGTCATTTGAACATGTGTGGGGGTGGGGGGGCATTTTTACACAGAGTCTCTTGGAAATTTTGAGACGTTAAATATTTCATTATCTGTGTAAAAGTAGCAGGTTGTGACTTTTATGAACAAATAATGAACCAAATTGTCACGAAGATGAACAAAATGAGCGAAAACTGTAAAATGTAGCCAAATGCAGAAAAAAAACAAACATTCTGTTAGCATTTCTGTGCTGTAAATGAATTCACATATGGTCATATTTTTATGTATTTTGCTTTCAAATGTAAAATATCATGAGATGTAAGGAGGAACGCTGTGTTGTAAGTTGAATGTTGAATATTGTAAATAACTGAATAAAATAAATAGAAACAAACCAGATAATCAACAAAACGAACAAACATGATTTTTTAAAAATCAAAGAAATAAATAAAAGTAAAAGAAGAAAGAAATAAGCAGTAACTAAGGAAAAATACAGGCACTATAAAGAATTTTAAAAAGTAAGATACAGAATAAGTAAAAATAAACAAAAATAATCAAAAATAAACCAGACTGAATAAAATTGACAAAGTATACAACAAAAGAAGGTGAAATGAAGTAGAAATGAATAAAAAATTTGCAAAATAATTAAGGAAAAACAAATCCATGTGCAAAATGAAAAAAAAGACCTAAATAATCAAAATGATCTAAAGTGAGTAAAAAAATAAACAAAATGATCCCCAAAATAAAAAGAAAGATCAACAAAATGAAAATTTTTTTTTTAAAAGTACAACAACTAAAACCAAAACAAAAATATGAAGTGAAATAAGAAAAATAAGAAGGAAGATGATTAAGAATATATACAAAATGCACAATCCACAGAATCAATCCGCTGGAAAAATAAAACAATTAACAGAAAGGAAAATAGTAATTTGCAAATAATTTGCAAAATTAACTGAAAAATAATATAGGAGCTATATATGAAACAAAATGATTAAAAATGGACAAAATACTGTAATCACCAAACTGAATGAAAAGACCAACACAAACAAGAAAATAATCACTAAAACAAAAAAACCCAGAAACATAATATTAACAAAAATGAAGATATGAGCCAGCGTGATTGGAAAAGACACAAAAAGTTCCCCAAAATGAAAAAAAAATGAACTGAATTTAAAAGAGACAAAAATAATCAATTAAATGAGTAAAAAAAATCATAACATGAACAAATATAAACAACAGAACAGCAAAATTAACCAAATTGAAAATAAAAAATAAAATCAAGGAAATGGACAACAAAAAGCAAAATACAAAACAAGTTGAGGAGAAATGTGTAAAATAATCAACAAAAGAACAAAAACAAATGATGAATGAAAAGGTAACAATATCAATCAAAAGAACATAAATGAACAAACAAAATCAAGGAAATGCACAAAAGGAGCAACATAAGTATCACAACAAGCAAAAATGAACAAAATAATCTTGAAAATGAATGAAAAAATGAGTAAATAATCCAGGCATGAACAAAAACTTGATATATTGATAAAGCAGGTTTTTTTTAGACTCCAAAGTTACATAATGTATCATGTGACTATACAAACAACCGGTAAAACACAACATAAAACTGTGACTTTACACTGCTTTAGGTTATTAATGTGCATTTAGTGAAATACACACTGTCGTCCGTGCGGTGTGTTCATCTTCAAACAGGTCCTGTTAGGTGTCACAGTCGGGACACACAAACGGAAATGCGATCGGTAATTCACAGGCTGAGATGTAAGATCCATCTCTGATAAGTCAGATGAGAGTTTTCCTCCAGTTTTTCTTCCATACCGCCCGTGTCTTTATGTGCTCTATTAGCTTTACTTCTCGGTGACAACACAGGACTGTAAAAATAGACGCAGTGATCAAAGGCCCATCGGGGACTGGGAGAAGAAAAAGAATCCATCTGCACTCGGGGAAAAGTGTGTCTGCAGCGCACGTCTGTTAAAGAGTACAAACTGTGGAGACGCTTTTCATGCGGCAGAGGCGTACAGGTGAATGGAATCACCTGAGGTCCTAGGTGGAGACTGAAAAGTGGATGAGGGAAGAGACTTCTTATCAGTGATCAGAAGTGAATAGTATATTTACTCTGTGGACACAATCCTTCAGTGTTTTGTTTTTATTTTTTTATTTTCAAAATTCTACATTGATATTGGTGTGCTGTCATTTTCTGATACAGTTACGTAACAAATATTTGTAATTATTCATTTGTGCTTAGTGTTTCCTAGCTGTGTTGCCGTCTTCAGGAAGTCGCCGAATGCCACTGTTAATGCATGTGCCATTCCCGGCCCTGAGAAGTAAAACTGCAAATGCTAATTGCTAACGTTTATGGGATTTTCAGTGTAAATTAGCATTAGTAGCTCTGCTGCTATTCGTACTAATATGGTCACATCCTGTTTTTGGTTCCAAAATGTCATCCCAACTGGCTTCAAAATGGCAGCTCAGAAACCAATGGGTGACATCACAGTTACTTCATCCATTGATATAAACAGTCTATGGTGCAAAGTCAGTAGCCTGTGGTGCAAAAGGGGGGAGGGGGGGTGCTGGAGCCTATCCCAGCTGACTTGAGCGAAGGCAAGGTACAGCCTGGATAAGTCGGCAGTTCATCGCAGGGCTGACACATAGAGACAGACAACCACTTACACTCACGTTCATGCCTATGGACAATTTAGAGTGACCAATTCACCTAAACCCCTAGTGGTTTTGGGAGGAAAGAACCCGGAGAGAACCCACTCAGACACGGGGAGAACATACAAACTCCACACAGCAAGGCCCCACCACCCGGTGTTGGGGAAACCAGGACCTTCTAGCTGTGATGCACGAGTGCTACCCACTGCACCGTGTCTACCCACTGCACCGTGTCTACCCACTGCACCGTGACTAATACACGTTTTGCATTTTTTGGCTTGTGCGACTAACATTCCGGAGCGACTTATCACCCGGAAAATACGGTAATCTGAGCTGTAAATTGTCAGTTTCTGAGGCTGGTAATTCTAATAACCTTATCCTTTTCCACAGATGTAGCTCTTGGTCTTAATTTCCTGGGATGGTTCTCATAAGACTCCGTTTCATCACATTGTTTGATGGTTTTGAGAACTGCACTTGAAATTCTTGAGATTTTTTGGATTGACTGACCATTTATTAAAGCAATTTTGGGCTGTCTTTTCTCTTTACTCAACCAAGTGTTTCTTGCCATGATATGGATTTGTATACTAGTTGTCATGGCACTAAAAGGCCGAATGCACATTGGCAAGGCAAGAAATGGCAGAAAATAATTCTTGACAAGACACACCTGTGATTTGACAGCCATTTCCCATGACTGCTTTGTGAATCTGATGAGTGAATGCCACGAGTCATCAAAACTAAATGTGGCTATTTAACATACACTGGGTTGTTTTATATTTTCTGTTTACTGCACAATTCCATTTCACAGTTTGGATGTCTTCAATGTTAATGTACAATGTTAAAAGTACCATAATAAAAATGTAGAAAAATCTACTCAAGCAATTAATACTCCGTGGCTCCTTATGAAGCAGATTTAATCACTCCTCTGAGCTGGAGACGTGTGTTTATTTCGGTGATGTAGCAGTTTTGAGGATGACGCTGCGTTCTGGTGGTGGGCCCACTCGCTTCAAACAGAGAGTCACTTTTAGCATAGCTGAGATCCAGGAGCCTGCGGTGTAAATGACAACAACCACCGCCATCAGCCAGAGTTCATCTGGGCGGGAAAGCCATTACTCGCAATACTACCAGTCATTACTAAGTGCTGTGGGTATTCTGAGTAGAGAGCAGCATGTGTGAGAATAAGTGCTTCAGATTTCGGAAAGCAAGCCTTGAAGCCACTTGTACATTCCTTCTATTTTTTTTTTTTTTTTTTTTGACACTCTGAATCACAGCTTTGCCTCTGTAAATAAAGTCTGATCCGCTGGGGAGACCTCTTACCTCCAGATGAAAGTTTCAGGAACAGACTTGACAACTTTTTTGATGTAGCCTGACAACGGCGGCTCAGCTCTGATTGTGGCTTTGAGCAGACGATCTCTGTGTCTCTGCCATGTGACCACATCAATGAACACAGTGTCAAGTGTCTGCTTGGAAACCCTGACGATGCTGCATCCTCTTGTGATTCCTCTGAGGGCTGTTTTTTTTTTTTACAAAATAGGACACTGGGTTTTAGCCATGTAACGGTTTGTTTTACACTCTTTTAACACTGTTGATTATTTATTCATTTAGATTGTCATGTTGATTTTGTCGCTTATGTTTTGTGCATTTTTGTTCATTTTGTGATCTTTTTTTCTTCATTTTTTTGGTTGTTTTGCCGATTTTGTTGCTATTATCGCTCAGTTTTGTGAATTGTTTTCTTTATTTTTTACATTCTGTTGATTATTTTATTCATTTACACTGTTTTATTGATTTTGTTGCTTTTACTGATTATGTGTTGCATTTTTGTTTATTTCACAATCATTTTTCCCTTTTGTTAATTGTCTTTCTTCATTTTTTGTTTGGCAGACTTTGTTGCTGTTCTTGCTAAATTTTGGTTGATATTGTGGATTGTTTCTTCTTTTATGATATTTTGTTGATTGCTTTCTTCATCTGATTAATTGTTTTATTGATTCTTGTTTATTTTGTTTCTGACATATTATTTTCTGTATATTTTTGTTCATTTTTATCATGTTATTGATTCTTTCCTTCATTTCTTTGACTGTATTGTTGATCTTTGCTTTTTTTTCTTGCTTATTTTGTGTTCATTTCGTAGATTATTTTTTCAGTCTGGTAGCTACTTTGTTGACTTTTGGTGTTTCTGTCACATATTTTGTTCAGTTCTCTTCATTATGTTGATTATTTTGTTTATTTTGCTGACTAAGTGCTTATTTTGTTTAATCATTAACAGCTGAAATAAATACAAATTCAACAATATGTGGATTGATTTCCAGCAAAAAAAATATATATATATTATGTAACTTTCTAATAAATACTGTACGTCTCCATTGCTTCCTATACAGTGGAACCCTGGGTTACAAGATAAATTCAGGATCAAGCTCATGAGATGAAAAACTCATGAGCCGCGCCCGGTTTTCCCATAAGAATACATGTGAAACCAATTAATCCGTTCCAAGACCCAAGAAAACTCCCATACAATTCATTTTTTTTCTTTTCTGACTTTTATTCACTGGTTTTGGCCTGTTTCGCCACACTTTCATCATCATCAGCATCATCGCTTTCAGTAGGCAATGATCTACTGCTAAAATAGCGAATCGAAAGAGGTTTGCCTCTGCCTACTCCTTAAAATGTTACAAGAATGGGTGACGCAAATGTCATTCACTTGGTTTAATACACAACTAGTGTGCACTTCTTGGGGTGTTTTAATTTTTTCATCTCTCACACACTCCTGAGGTGATATAAGGGGGAGTGACATGGGTCATGGGGGGAGTCCCAGGGAGCACATGACGCTTTGGTCAACATGCGTGTCTGTGGACTCCCTGGGATTATATTATAGAAAAGGCCTGAACTCTGGGTTGGGTGGACTGTTGTGGGACTCTCGTGGGGGAAAAGACGGGACTGGGTGATGGATTTGTCCTGCATGTCTGGGTTAAGTGTTCGTGGCTGCGCCACCCATCTTGAGTTGAGTGGAGTTTGTGCTTTTGTTTTGAATTCATATTGCAAATATAAGTTCATTTTGACAGAGTATTTGTGTTGGTTTTATTAATTTCATTCCCAATGGTATTTTTGGGGTTGGGAAAAGTTGAGTTTTCTTTTATTCTTCGGTGAAATACAATATTTAAAGATACACCGCACAAATACCTTTAATTGCGGACAGATCTGCCCGCGTCCTTTCACCTGCATTGAGATCATATTACGGGTTTTCTTCTTTCCACTACCATCCTTCTTAGGCCCCATGATGAAAAAACACAAAACAAAGCACTATTTCAGGTGAAAAAAGGAATAAAAAAGAACAAAATTTACTCGCAACCTGAGTTTTTGCTTGTGAGCCGGTAAAAAATTTTGTCTGATGTCTTCCTCATAACCCGAAAAATTTGTGTACCAAAGCACTCATAACCTGAGGTTCCACTGTTTTTATTTTTTTGCTTATTACAATTCATTTTCTCATTGCTTTGTGCATTTTTGTAAAATTCCGTTTCTTTCATTTTCAGTTTGGTTGATTGTCTTAATTTTTATTTTTGCTTAATATGTTGTTTATGTTGGTCATTTTTTCCCATGCCCTTGATTTCATCTTTCAGTTTTTCTTCCCTTTATTACCTTGTTTAGTTCAAGACCCATGAAATACGGGCTTCTCTTTGGGACCCATTTTTATATGTTTGTGATTTAAATGTAAAATAATAATAAAAAAAAAAAGAAGAAACAGAACTAATTTCCTTAACTTTGACTTTGACACTTATAATTATCTGTTGAAGACTTCTGTTAGGGTAAAATAAAGTGTGCTGATTTGATTTTTTTATTGTTTTTTTCTGGACACTTTGTACCTCTGCCACACATGCTCTGATTCCATGGAAAAGTGGTGTAAAAAAGTGTAACCACCCATTTTTTAGCAGAATACACTTTGATTGGTTGAACAACAGGTCAATCCCAAGATGATCTGGGATCATATTCTGATACACGAACACTGAACACACAATGGCATCTATGACACCAATGGAGACAGGATTATTGACAGTTGCTAAGCGGTACAGAGCTAATTTGCTAATTAGAGGGCAGGGCTAATTAGCTTCATTACAACGGGCTGTAACTTGTGTGGTTTTAAACTTCTGAATATCCGTTTTAAAATTTAGAGTTGTACTGGCTGGTGGGTCTGGGAGTAATGGATTCTATGTGCCCTGAGTGGCAATGACCCGTGATGTCACAAATTATAAATATCCAAAATGGGCTTGTTCTTCCAGTTGTCCATCTTGTGAGGATTTCTCAGGATTGGCAGCAGGTGAGCAAGTTCAGATTTTCACAGCTTTTATTTTATATCACAGACTTCATATAAATCTCAAAATCGAATAAAGATACATTTTCACAGTAGGGGACCTTTAAATTACAGCCACCAAGTGTCAGTTCTTTTACTTGAGTAAAGAATGCGTGGAGTTTACTGCCACTGAGCTTTTTTATTAAGTACATGTTGCTTTTATTGATTCCCTGAGTCATAGTTTTTACAGTGCATTATCCAGCTCCTGGTTCAGTTAATAACAAACTTTTGACTCTTTAATATAATAAACCTTTTTTCTCCCACATAATTTGATCATTGCAGACTCTTTGCAGCAGTACATCACGGCGGCTATAACGTCCCAAAGTGTAAATAAGGTATAAGAACAGTGGTATGGAAGAGAGCAAGCTCTGTCTGGCTTCTGTTACAAAATGTACAGTTTTCATTTATAGTCGCTGTTTCTACATTATCAGTGTTATAGCCTTATATTTGAAGAGGAACAAAGGTTAATCGAGTGCAGACCTTGGAACAAGCGCAAGGTGAGACTGTCTTCTCGCATTTTCAACTGGGACAATAAGGTTCCAGAAATGCAATACATACTGTAAAGTGTTACCTATATGTTAATACAAGCCCATGTCTGTCTTGTCTTAGGTAAAATAAATACTTCTTATTTTAATCTTACAGAATCTTCATCTGCTTTCAAAACATCAGTTGCCAAGACGTTCACAGTTCTTGGCAGGTGAGAAAAACATAGTCACGTTTTGTTTCAATTACTATGAGCTGTAGTAAATATGCTGAACACTGGACTTCTTCAATACCACCCAAGGGGCCATGCCTTGGAGAACAAAATAATTAACAACTGTGCTGACACTTAAATTCACCACTGCTTTCATTATGTGCGTCAGAGGCTTTTAGCTGTGTCATCTCCAGGTCAACAGTGAGAGACAAAAGTGTGGAATCATAAGCATTTTGGAATCACATGCACTGCTTGGAGATTTAAAAGAGCAAATAAACAAATGCAACTGAATAATGAATAACATCATGATGTATTCACTTTGGGAACAAAAGTATTGGGACACTGTACTGGTGCGCCCATAGGAATCTCTCCCAATCCACAACAATACCTGAGCTGTGAGCATTTTTGGTCACAAGCATCAACTCAGTGAACAAAATGATAATCAACAAAATAATAAAGAAAATGTAACAAGTAAATATAATAATAGGATCTCAGATCTGCCTTAACACAGCTTCCACATTTAAAGGTGCGGTCTATGATGTTGCGAAACTAACTAGCAGCTAATCTTTTGTGGCAAAAGTTTACCTGCGAGTTAACATGTTGTCAAGCTAGTACAGTATGTCTGTGTATAGCTACTGTATTTTCCTTTTTAAAATGGCCCACATGCAGACTCTCCTCAGTCATCCTGTGGTTAGATAAACTACAGGTGCTAGCTCTGCTCTGGCTGTTTTCAACTCTGCAAATGAGTGCACGAGCTCGTGAAACTATACGGTTGTAAGCCGTGTTAACTGGCCGGTCACCTGTCTAACAGCGGTCCACTACAAATGATCAATTACTAGCTCGTTTATAACATTGTAGGCTACATCTTTAATATACTGTGAGTACGTAAGTAAACAAAATTCTGTGTAACATCATTTTGACATACTGTATTTTACAGTGGAAATGTTATATGCACTGTTGCCCATGGAGTGGAATTATTCATTTTCAGACACTTTCCTCTTTTTATTTGTATTTATGCACATCAGTAATTACCCTGAGAAGAGATTCATTAATAAAGCTTTTAGAAAACATACTGTACTTTATCTATCAAGAATAAATCACCTTGTCACATTCGCTTCAAAAAAAGGTAAAAAAAATATTCCAACTTTACAGGAAACAGTGTATTATACAATCCCATTTCCAAAAAAAGTTGGGTTGCTGTGTAAAATGTAAATAAAAGTGAAATGCCATGGAAAGAGAATCTGATGAGATCCTTGTACACAAGGGACAGACATGGCTGAAAACCAATACTGAATTAACATCATCTCAGGAGCCACAGACGACACTACATTAAAAACAGAAATGATTGTGTGATGGACATCACACAGTTTGCGACACACCCACAAATTACAGTTGAAATGCTACCATGCAAAGAGGAAAATTTGTATAAACCAAATCCAGAAACATCATCACCTTCTCTGGGTCTGAGCTCATTTAAAATGGACTGAGGCAAAGTGGAGAACTGTCCTGTGGTCTGATAAATCACAACTTGAAAGCCTTTTTGGAAATCGTGGACATCCAGGCAGACAAGAAGAGGGACCACCCGGCCTGTTATCAGTGCTGAGTTCAAAAGCCGGTATCTGTGATGGATCGGGGGTGCTTTAGTGCACATAACATGGTTAACTTGCACATTTCTTAAGTTGTCAACGTTAATGTTGATCAGTGTGTACAGGTTTTGGCACAACATATGCTACCAAGTGGATGAGGAAGTCCTTCTTTATTTCAGCAACACAAAGCCAAACCACATTCTGCACATAATCCGACTCTGTCATAAATGAGTATAGATGCTAAATTGGCCTGTCTGGTACATTATGACCATGAGTGGCTGAAATCCCACATCAAAACATTTCACTTTCAAAATTACAGCAATTGTTCTCCTCAGTTCCCAAACACTTATAGTGTTGTTAAAAGAACAGATGATGCAATAGAGTGGGGGACATGACCCTGACTCAAATGTGTTGAAATGTATGGCTGCCGTCCAATTCAAACGGAGCACGTGATTTTTGAAAAAAAAAAAAAAACACCTGACAGTTTTAATATTTGATATGTTACCGTTGTGCTACTTTCAATTAAATATGCAGTTTTACATCTCAACTTTTTTGCATAATGAGATTGTAGCTGTAAATCGTGGTCCTCTAATAAAAGCTCCTCCATGCATCCACATTTAGGCCATTAAAGCATCTTCTGTATTGGTTTTCTGATCATGCTGCAACCTTCATCTTCTGCCATTATGAGTATCTTTGTCAGTTTAGCCACTTAGATGACCTTGCAGACTTTGGCCTCCACAATTAACCTCATCAGCCAACTGGTTCTCTCACACAAAGAGCTGCATCTTCCTTTGTCAATGGCGCACACATCATGAGTCACACACATCCTCTCCTTCCTGCACCTTATTCCTGCAGACTGACTGTTAAGAGTCTCATTGTTATTTGAAGAAGTGTCAGCTGGGACTCAACGCCAAACAAGGGATTTCTATAGGGAATAACATGTCTTCACATAAAGAGATTGTCTGAAATAGCCTTTTTGTTCCGCGTAATATTTATAAATCTAGAGGTATTTTTAACTTTGTCAAAGGGAAACAAAAGGAAAAAAATGCTTCTGATTTTGTTTTAATTATGTTTTAAGGTTATTGTCATCCAGCTTGTCAATGTTTAAGGTCTACAGAGGCAGTGCATTTCTATAAGTATGCCTTTTATGCATAAATGTATGCCTTTTGCGCATAAATGTAGGAGACAAAAAAAAAACATTGTGAAAAGTATAGAAAGTAATCAAGAAAATGAAATGAAGAAGGGAACAAAGAAATGCCATATGGAAACAGGAATGAACAAAATGGCCAAGCAAACGGACAAGTCAAAGGTCAAGAAAATGAGCAAATTAAAGTAAACAAGAGACAACATCAACAGAAAAGAAAACCATGAAAAATGATTCTCTAAAGTGATTAAATTGAAGTGAAAAGAAAGGAATATTTTTTAAATTGATGAAAGTAGTCCTAAATCCAAAATTTATAAAACTGAACAAAAAAGAGACAAAAAACCTGTAAAATAAATGGAATTAAACAATAAAGAGGCAAAAAAAAGTACAACAGCAAAATGACAACAATGAAAAAATAAGAAAATTTACATGTGATTGAGAAAATCCAAAAAATTTACAAAATAAGAAACAAAATAAATGAAAGTTAACAAAATAATACAATAATAAACATAACATAAAAATATTAGAAAAATAATCCCTAAAATGAACTAAATTAAACCAAAAAAACACAAAATGAAGAAAAATGGACAAAACATTAAACAAAATGAAACAGCTTTATTTTTTAATGGATCAATAAACTGAACAAAACTGATCCAAAACAATCAAGAAATAAGCCCTAAAATGAATGACACTGAACAAAAAATGGACAAAATAAGATCCCTAAGAAAGAGTAGGATAATCAACAAAATAAAAAAATGAACAAAATCATCAAGAAAATAAGCAGAAATGATCAAAAACTAAACAATGTGATCAAAACTTTGTCCTAAACAAGAAATAAACTGAACTAAAATTCACAAAATAACAGAAACAGAAAGAAAATGAACAAAAGTGATCCAAAAAGGAAGAAAACACAATCCTAAAATAAAAAGAAAATTAATTGTATAAGCAACAAAATAAAAAAATGACAAAATAGTTAGCAAATTGAGCAAAAATGAACAAAGCTGAAAAATATAATGAAGAAAATGAGCAAATTATATAAAACAAGAAACAAAATTAACTAAAATTCACAAAATAACACAGAAACAAACAGAATGGCAATGAAAAAATGAAAAAGTGATCCAAAGAAAGGCACAAAATAAGATCTCGGGAATAACAGAAAATGAACGGTGTATCAAAAAAATCAAAAAAATGAAGAAAAAAATGAATGTAAAAAAAGTAAGAAAATGATAAAAATAGGCAACCTAATGAAAAAAAAACTTTCAAAATGAAGTAAATAACAAAATAACTAACACTAAATAATAAAAATAACCAAACATGAGCAGAATAATCCAGAAAATGAGCAAAAATAAACAAAATAATAGCCACAAATGAACAAGAAAATAGAAAAAATAGTTCAACAATGACCCAAAATGCCATTTATAAAGACCAAAAAGTCACGTATCAACTAAAATTACCTTCTGCTCCTGCTTTAATAATGTTTTAGGTCACTGTCACTCCGTCTGCCTCTGTTTGACATTTCTCCATCTTCATTTTTATTTTATTTCCAGCATGCCTATGAACTACTCGTTGTACTTTAACATAAGAATTAGACTTATCTAAATGGCCGTCATTCCCCTTGCGTAGAGCTTTTTCTAAGGTTGCACAAAGGAGACAGCAAGGCTATTACCCACGTACGCACAAGTAGTTTGATAGCTGTCTGCATAGGATGGCCTTGTGAAATCTGGCAAATAGGGATCTGAAGGAAATGTCAGTCAAAGCAGCAGAATGTCGTCTAAAATATGGTGCTGGGTGCACGGCCTAAAACTTAATTGCAGCCAATTAAAGATAAATATGTCACAGACTGATCTGAGAGATGTTGGGTTATCGGGTCACTTCCATTTCAGAGCAATTAGCCGCTGTAGAGTCAAAGTTCTCGTGAAGGCTGAGCACAATGCGAGGAGTGCTACAGACCTGGCGCATGGCATTACTTAGCTGAAATCAAAGTCTCTGACCTTTGGCGCCTCCGAGATGGTTGAGTTTTCTGTAAAGTGCTTCCCATGATTGTAGTGTGTACGTATCAGAGTGATCAGTGATCCTATGACCTCTGCACTGAGCCGTTTTTACCTCCTGCTTGTTCAAAAATGGAGAAATGTCTCACTCAAGGGCACAGGTTATTTTTGAGCATGTTTAGTCAGGCCTTCTGGAAATTTTGAGCACTCCATGCTGTATTTTCTGTTTCCAGTGAATAAATAATGTGTAAATTTGTGTTTTTTCTGTCTAGGAAAAAGTCAAAAATGAACACAATAATCAAAAAAATTGACATACATGCACAAAATAATCCATAAAAACAGTAGAAATGAAAGAATAATTTTTTAAAAATCAGAAAAATATTCAAATAAATTACCAGAGAAAGAAATGTCAGCAAAACAATAAAGGAAATGAAGAAAAACAAGAAACTGAGCAAAAAAATCAACAGGAACAAAAACAACAATGAACAAAATAATCAAGAAATGATCAGGAAGATTGAAGATTTGGACAAAAAAATGATCTAAAAATTAACAAAGTGATTTGGAAAATGAACAAAACAATCCACAAAATGAACACAAATGAACAAAATAATCAAGAAAATCAGCAAAATAAACAAGGAAATGACTAAAAAGGTGCAAAACATCCACTAAATGAACAGAAATGAACAAAATAATCACAAAAATCAGCAAAATAAACAAGAAAATGTAGAAATATGTACAAAATGATCCAAGCAAATTTTTAAAATGAGTAAAAATATACAAAATATCATCAACAAATGAGCAAAATAACCAATAAAATGACATAAAATCAAGAAAATAATCAAAGAAAATTAAGAAAAGTATAAGGCACTCAGAGAGCATAGACTTTGGCCAAGCAGCTCATTTTCCCCCATACTGTCATTTACACCCAACAATACATTTATTTTATCTAAATTATTAGATTTCTTGACCATGAAAACATACCCAGAGCATTTAAAATCACATTGTTGTAATGTTTATTTCGAATTTTGAATATTATACAATAAACAATAAAGAAATAAAGAAAATGAATATTCGAAAAGGAGTGAAAAGAAGTAAAATAACTTA
>JAQQAE010000944.1:9804-28328 GCA_029823295.1 Pseudamia nigra
GGGGGGTAATCAAGAAAATGAGTAAAAATGAACAAAATAATCAAAAAAAATGAAGGAAAAAAAACCAAAATGATTTTGAAAACTAATAAAATAAACAGAATACTCAAGAAAATAAACAAAAATAAAGAATGTAATCAAGACATTGCACAATAATGAACAAACTAACCAAGAAAATGCCAAAAAATCCCAAATACCAGCAAAATGAGGAAAAGTAAACAAAATGGTCAAGAAAATGAGTAAAGCATGAATAAAGTTGTTCTCAATGGTGCATCAAAATGAACAAAGTAAGCTCTAGATCAAATTGAACAAACTCTTCTGAAAATCAACATAAATGACGAAATACACAAGAAAATGTAATAAACCCAAAAGCAAACAATAATGCCATTTCTGATATAAAGCAGGGTTTTTAAGAGACCAAAGAGCTACTTCTCAACCAAAGTGAAGTGTTTTGTTGGTGGGAACAAATGGACATTTTACAAATACTGAGGATGACGAGTCCCCTCCATCCCTCCTGGAATCTATACTTAGGCATGTGATGAAGCTTTGTCCATATTTGTAACATATTCCTCTTGGTTTTCCTGACTGTTCAGTTCATAGAGGCATCAGCACATATGATTATATAAAGCTGCAGCGTCAGAAAGAAGCCAGAAGGCAAGACATTGAAGCACCAGCATCTAATGATGCAAAAAAACAGGAGAAGACTTCACAGGTAAGACATTTTCCTCTGCATCTTACTTTGTTTGACATTTTTTTCCACATATGTATAAAGAGTTTTTTATTTTCTTTTAAAGGTGCAGCAAAGCTCAACTGACTGTGAGCCAGCGTTATCTCAGAATTCCAGGTAAATCACATCCTCTGTTGTTGCATTTGAGGCCACATTTGTAAAGGAGACAATTAATTCCTTTTGCTTTTCCACAGTTCCTGCAAGTACGACGATAAAGGGCCACTCACCAGTCGACTTTCACAGCCGATATGCACCGAAGTGAGAACATCTGCTTTTATTATATCAACCCTTTCATGTACAGTGTCCACGACACTGTCATAAAAGGCAAACTGACATTAAATTCATAGTAATTACAAAATTGAGGCAAAATGCAATAATTTTTCCCAATTGTTTGAGTATACTAAAACAATTGTGAAAACGGAGCAACATAAGAAGCAAAAGGTACAATACCTGGAAAAAAAAAGGAAAAAAAAAAACAAAATTAACAAGATGAGCAAAGTAATTAAGAAGTTGCCAGGAAAGGAACAAAAAATAAGAAAAATGAATACAGTAATCAAGTAAATGAACCAAATTTGATACAAAAAGAAGGAAATTAAAGAAAATAGTCAAGAAAATGTCTTACAAAAATGAAGAAAAACATCAAAAACCAAAACTTTCAAATCATCTTCCTCCATTTCCCTCTTTGCTGCACTTTGCCTTTGTATACGGTAATTATGATTGTATTTCACTAAACTGTCATGGCCTGATGGACATAATTTAACTATTTTCAACCACTACCTTGCTCAAAATAAGTAATATTATTTTAAAGATTGTCTGCAAGTACCACAGGGCTGAAAATGTCATACATGAAGCATTAAAGGGTTAATCTGTTCACTTGCAGCACACAGGTAATAATGTGTTGCATGTTTCTGTCTAGCTGGAGAATTTTAAGAAATCGGCAGAAAAGGAGAATAGTTTCCATTATGGCACAGACGTTTCCACTGAAAATGCAGGTACGTTCTTAGTAACAGTGGTGTGTAGAAACAGAAACACTACTCAAGTACTAGTACTGTTACTTTATAATTCTAATGACTCAAGAAGTAGAAATACTCAAACATAATTACTTGAGTAAGAGCAAAAAAGTATCTCCATATAAAACTACTCAAGTGTTACATCTGAATATACTTCAAACAGGGATTTTTATCGTTTTTGTTAACTTACTGTATGGTAAATGTACGTAATAAACATGATATAACACGGTAAATCTCCACATAGCTTTAATAAATATTTTGTTAAGAATTGTCAAGTTCATTCTTACAAAACCAGACAAGCAATGAATTTTCATCTCTCTTTATGTAAAATATCTCAAGTCGAATTTTCTTTTAGATATCGTGGGGCCAAATTATGGAACGAGTACAGAGATGTTGTGAAATAGTCATTAATACCAATTAGTTAAAAAAAGTCTTAAAATTATTTTGCTTTCAAAATATAAATTGTAATTACCAAATGACAACAATAAAAGACAAGTATGGTATAATTTAGTTTAGCACTAAAAATAACTTTATAAAATACATTTTACATTTTCAAAATTACAATACATCATTGGTTTAATTAGTAATTTTGTTGTCGTATTATAGATTATATACTGTATGATCTTCATGCAAATACAACTTTTATTATGAATATGAATAGGACAAATATTTTTGTTTCTCAAAGTGAGCTGTAAAAAAGAACAGTATGATATTTGGAGTGTGGCTCTTAGTATAAGATTCTGCCACATACATCACATTGTTTTGTCTTTTTGTTCAAATGTACCCTTCTATTTTATTTTGTGTAATATGAAATCATTTCCTTAATTATTTTGATCATTTGTGTTCAGTTTGGTTCGTTAATTTGTTCATTTTATACATTTAAATTGTTATTTTTATCACTTTTGTTTCTTTTTGTTCAATTTTCATTGCTTATTATGTTAATTTTTTACCAGATTATTTTTAATGATTTTTGCTCATTTTGTTGAATTTTTTTGGATAATTTTTGCTCATTTGTATTGTTTACTTTGTGTATTTTTGCTCACGTTCTTGATCTTTTTGATCATATTTGTCAAGTTGTTTGATTGTATTATTTTTTCACATTATGTTGTGTATTTATTTATTTGTTTATTCCTGGTTAAACTGCACAGTTTTGTTAAATTGCTCCATTCCGTCTATCATTTCTGCTCATTTTGTTGATTTGTGGTTATTTTGTTCCTTCGTTGTTCATTTACTTGATTACTTTGTTAAGTTAGGGCTCATTTTTTTTTTGTTCATTTTACTCATTGAGCTGTGGACAAATGTAACTGAGTACAAGCACGTCTTTTTTCATCTCACATGTAAATGAGTAAGAGTCAAAAGTATTCTGAACAGCACCTACTCACAGAAGTACATTTATTTGGAAAATATCGCTCAAGTATATGCAATTGAATAAATGTACTTGAGTACTGTCCACCTGTGATTAGAAGTAAAGGTTTTAATGCAGTTGAGTAGTAACGTTGTGATGTTGTGTCTGAAAGGAGAACCGTCTGTAAGCACCGTCAAAAGCTGGAAACCTGATGCAGATAAAGAGGATCGGGACGTCCGCCTGAAATCTGTGGACAGTGTCCCTGAGGCTCAGGACCCTCTGGGCAGCTCTGTGATGAGTCCAGATTACATGTGTCAGTGACTGAACTCTTCTCAGCTCTGTGTGAGGACGTGCTGCTCAGGAAGTCCTGTATGTTTTAGAAAACAGAGCCACGGTGCGGCGAGCCTACCGCGTTCACAACAACAGGAAGGACCTGAACCTCACGGAACATGTTTCATCCAGAGGACACCGTGAACCTGTCATTGAAATTGTTCCTTATCTTCACTGTGTGTTTTTGTAACAACAGTTTCAGTGATTTAAAGTGTTGTTTTACCTCAGTGTGAAGTAAAACATGTGAAGAGCCAAAGTCCAACCTGACTTCCAGGATTCTCTGAGCCATGGACAGTACATAGATGGATTTACATGTTACTTTACAATGTTACTCTGGGGTTTTTTCTTTTAAAGCTGTCATTATGACTGGATGGAAACATGTAAACACTGTGTTATTTTATGTAATGACAAGGAGAAGGTGTTTTCATGGTGTAAATATACTACACTTCTCGAACTCTGTAGCAGACACTAACTGGATAAACAATACTGTAGCTGTTCATTGATGGTTTATTTACTGGACTTTCAAATTCAACCGTACTCATTTCAATTCTAATGTATGGAGTAATTCAGCAGTAAACTAGAAAGCAGCCAGAAAGTGCAGATACCCGCCAACGCAGCCCGCTTTCTCTTCACAGTGGAAACCTGTCAGCATCATTTGAACCTATGCTGACTTCCCCCATAATGTTATTGCACCAAAACTAATATTCTTATTAATATATTCTAATATTCTTATTAATTTATTTGCCCCTTATTATTAGATTTGACCATGAAAACCTACCAATTGCTTTTAGAGTCACATGTCATTAGTTCAGTAGTTATTCATGAAAAATAATATCTCCATAATAGCATTTTTCTTCTGGACCTATCTCCATAAATATTGAAGATACGCAAAATCTGTGGACACATTACTGAATCAGCAGACTTTTCACTACAGTTTCATGTATATAGCTTTAATTACTACCTTACCGTAGTAAATAACCCCTGAAGTATAAGCATTCTGGGTCACTAGATCTGGAATATTACCCATATCTGGATCGAACTTTGTGGCTTAATAGAATCTATTATGGTGTTTTCTTGTGTCTATGGTTACGTTTTCTGGGTGATACTTGTGGAGTTACAAGGACAAATGTTGAATTTGTCCCCATCTCACAATGGTGAAAAATCTTTTAAAAATGCCCACAGCGACTTCCATACTCAAGCTCCTGGGGACATTCACTAGTTGACAAAAATATCACAACAAACATGCTTGATGGCAATTATATATTTTTTTTATTTTTCAATTTAATGAACTTTTAGAACACAGAGAAAATAAGTGAATCATGACAAATCCTAGGTGTCTACCTCCCCCTGCCTCTCCTCTCCAATCAGCAACGCTGTGGTCACCATAATTTGACTCCACTACTCTGTGTCATTTGTTGCCCGAACTGCTCCTGCCAATCACAGCCTGGTTGATGCCTTTGAGCCATGATGTGGATAGTTTGTCCTTCTTTTGCTCGCTGGTTACCTTGAGGATGTTCTTTCTAGTCCTCCACGGTGGGATATATGGCTGAAAAACTGCATCTTTGTCTTCAAAGTGCTGTCAGATCGTCTCATCACACATCCATTCTTCACTCCTATGCTGTATATTACGGACTATGGCTTGTTAAATTCAGTGATATTTACATTTCCCACAAAAGCTCGTGTGTCTCTATTTGTGTTTGTACATTTTGGAAATAAAAAGAACCCATTACAAACCTTGTAATCCCCTCGTTCTGTTAGGAAATACATTTTCTGAATATTGAAAAGAACAAATTCCCTGACTCCCCTGAAATGTGCACACGTGACACCACTTCACCTGTGACTCCTTCTGAAGTTCCTACTGTTTTCCCTTTAAAGGAGACATATTATGAAGTAACTGTGTTTTTTTCCTTGTTATAAAACACATTTTGACTCAAAATAGGACAAAACACACCCTTTTCCCTTGGAGAACTTGACGTGAAACGAGGCATTTACACTTAGCAATGATACGAAGAAAAATGTCAAAAAGGTTAAAAAAAAGTGAACAAAATAAACAACAAAATCACCAAAATGCTTAAAATAATCATGTAAATAAACAAAAATTCCAGTTTAAAAGCAATAAATCAGGTTGTAATTAACTCCATCTTAAGAAGTTACTTATTACTTGAGTTGTGTTTATAAGATAGTTTTTAAATCTTACTCAAGTCCTTATTTTTTTGAGTACTTCTACTTGAATCATCAGAATTCTAAAGTAACAATACTTTACCCGAGTACTGTTTCTGTTTGCTCGTTCATTCAACTCATGATTTTCCATATACAGTTTGAACTCACATCAGCACACTTTTCCTTACTCAGGTTATGACATTTGCATTTGAAAAGTGCTCATGAACCAACATTCTGTTCCTCACACAGAGACTCTTTCCTCCTGTGACCACACGGTGGCGCTGCCGTCGCATCTTCAGCTGAGCATGACGTCATCAGGTGATTACAGCCTGTCCAGTATGTTTTCATCAGAATCAGCTGTGCCACTGTTCTGAGTCTTTGTGTGTCTCATAGACATACGCATTGTCTCCTCTTACCTCAGCGTCTGAATCATATCTGAGATCAGAACAACTGTGTGTTACATAATGTCCATCCATGTCCAGCCTTTTGGGTCACCGCTGGTTGTGTAACACATGGGAGAAATGGACATCACAGAGGACAGGTTCTCAGGGTTATGTGGACCACATGCGTTTAGTTTATTTAGGGACATTTGCTGATGTCAAGTAGTTCATGTTCTGGGCTCTGATAAAGCATGGATGCATCAAATTATACCTGTTCTGCAACGCCGGAGCAAATGATACAGGAATGTTACACAAAAGGACAGATTGAGCAGCAAAAAAACACAAAAAGACACAAGATAATCCAGAGAAATGAACAGATATGAAGAAAAAATGAATCAAATTCTTAAGAAAATTTAAAAAAAAAAAACAATTAATGAAATAAAACAAATGAACACCAGTATCCAGAAAATGAACAGAGATGGAAAAAATGATGCACCAAATAATCAGGACATTATAAGAAAATAATTGTGAAAGTGAAGAAAATAGTAAAATAATCCAAAGAATGAAACCCAGAAAATGAACAGAAATGAAAAAAATATTCAGTATTCAGTGAAGAGAAATGAAGAAACGATAAACCAAAGCATCTCAAAAATGAACTAAATTTTTCAAAAACATCAAAAATAATCAACAAACAAATGGCACAAAATGAACAGAAACAAATAAATACTGAATCAAACAATGACAAAGATGAACAAAAATGAGTCAACAAATCAATAATGTGAAAAATAATGAATAAAGTGAACAAATAAAACAAGAAAAATCCCCAAATGAAAATAAACAATTGAGAGAATGATAAAATAAGACATAAAATGCATGATAAACAATGACTGATTCCCACAGAGCCAATACCTTCTGGTCACTTTAACCCAGTATAAGGACCTTGAACCAGAACCAGGGTGTTCTCGGTTTATAAATGAGTGTTACTGATGCTACATGTTCCCTATTGTTTTTTTTTTTGTTTTTTGTTTTAAAGGAGCTGCAGTGTGAAACATACAAATCCCAATTCCCGTGAAGTTGGGACATTGTGTAAATCGTAAATAAAAACAGACCATATTGATTTTTAAATCCTAGTCAAATGATATTCAATTGAATACACTGCAAAGACAAGATATTTCATGTTCAAACTGATAAACTCTATTGCTTTGTTTGCAAATATTCACTCATTTTGAATTTGATGCCTGCAACACATTCCAGAAGAGCTGGGACAGGGGCAACAAATGACTGGGACTGTTGAGGAATGCTCAAAAAACATCTGTTTGGAACATTGCACAGGTGAACAGGTTACCTGGAAACTGATGATTGTCATGATTAGGTACCAAAGGAGCATCCTCAAATGGCTCAGTCATTCACAAACAAGGACAGGGTGAGGTTGACCACTTTGTGAACAGCTGCATGAGCAAATTACTCAAAAGTTTAAGAACAACATTTCCATGCATATACAACTGCAAGGAAATTAGGGATTTCATCATCTACAGTTCATAAAAGCATCAAAAGATTCAGAGAATTGAGGAATATTTGTAAGGAAGCAGGAAGACTGAAAACCAACCAACCAATGCCTGTGACCTTTGACCCCTCAGGCAGCACTGCATTAAAAACCAACATCATTACCACGTGGGGTCAAGAACATTTCAGAAAACCATTGTCAGTTAACACATTTTATCACTACATCTACAAGTGCAAGTTAAAACTCGCGCAAAGTGAAAGACATATGTCAAAAACATCCAGAAATGCTGCTGATTTCTCTGGCCTGAGCTCATCTGACACAAAGTGCTGTGGTCTGACAAGTCCACATTTCAAATTGTTTTTGGAAACAATGGACATCGTGTCCTCTGGGCTAACGAAGAAAAAGTCCATCTGGATTGTTATCAGTGCAAAATTCAAATGCAATCCACATCTGTCTCCTATTGAAAATGTGTGGCGCAATATAAAGTGCAACATGCAACAACGAGACTCAAGACTGGAGCAACTCAAGTAGTACATCAAGGAAGAATGGGATAGAATTACATCTAATCTTCAACCGTTAGTGTTGTTAAGAGGAAAGGTGGTGTAGCACAGTGGTTAATATGCCCCTGTCCCAGCTCTTCTGGAACGTGTTGCAGGCATGAAATTGAAAATAAGTGAATATTTGAAAAAAAGAAAAGCACATCAACGCTTATCGGTTTGAACATTAAATATCTTGTCTCGGTAGTGTATTCAATCTAACATAGCTTGAAAAAGATTGGCAAATCATTCTATTGTTTTTATTTATGCTTTACACACCGTCCCAACTTCACTGGCACTGGGGTTTGTACGCGTTTACATCCCCTCCACTTAAAAACACGCACTGTTTGCGTGCGCTCCAGTGCGCACTGTTCAGCTCCATCTCAGCGCGCACACAGCGTCGCGGCAGGAGGAAAACAGCCCGTCTCACTGGGTCTCAGCCAATCAGCGGCCTGCTTTCTCTTCAGCATCTCGGCGGGACTGAACCACGGAGCAGATCCAGCTCAGGCAGGACGAGGAGGAACCGCACCGCAAAGCTGCGCGATTATGGTTTGGTGAAATTGACGCGGAGGCGAGGAACACGGCACCAGGTGATTAAAACCGCATTTGGAATGAACATCGCAGCTTATTTTGACAGACCTGCATGTTGACACTGTGAAAAAACCGATGTCAGCCTACACACAATCAGCTGATACGTGAAGGTGCTTTTGTTTTTTTTTAATTTCCCTGCATGCTTCAACACACTGGAACTGAAAATGCACTGAGAACGTCTCATTTTTGCCTTAAAGCAACACGCGTTCCCTGTTCTAGTGCCATTGATATTTGCATTAGGACTGACAATAACAAACGGATCACGTGGCCACAGTGTCAGTCTACCGTTTGCACGTTTATGTAACAAGAAACACGCCAAAACACGACGCACTCCAGCAGCTGCAGCCATTGAATGTGTCTCATAATTTAAGTGTGTGTTTTAAATGCAGCCTCAGTGGGAAGCAGGGTTGAGCTTCATTATTGGTTTGAAGGAGTGACTGACAAATGATTTGGCCTGTTGCTGCAGCCTTTGTGCCAAGCTGCTGGGTTACGTGGAGAGAGTTACATAATTACGCATGAAAAAATGTTTTATGCCCTCATTTATTAGCCTCTGATGAGCTGGGGTTGGGGTTGTAATTAGAAACAGTGACAGGAAGTGAATGAATGTCTGGCAAACCCACTGAGGTAACTGGAGTAGAGTGTGGAGTGTGGAAATACAGCCAGAAATGCCCTCACAGTAAAATGGCCATGAGTCCATATGGATTATTATTACTATGATAAATGTCAAAGCAGTATGATACTCAAGTTTAGTTTTGTACCTGGATGAAAGCTGAAGTAAATAGTGGCTTATTTCTGGTTTCAGAATATTTGTAAAAGATTCTACAAGGTTATTGTTTTAAATTTAAGTGTAGGGTACACAATTTGTGTTACTTATGTTACCCTCTTGATTATGTTAAATGTATATATTTTCTAATATAAACATGTAACTAAAGGAAATTCCAGCTGCTTTGTAGAACTTAACAGAACCTCTGTAATGTTCTACTGAGATGTTTTGTTTTTTTACACTTGGTTCATTGTTTTCATCAGTAACTAATGTAATTTGTTTCAAAATGTGTAAAGACTTGTACTTTTACATTTAAATTGACTTTGAAGCAGTAAATACTAAAGAAGTTGGCAGTGACGTGGGTCAAATGGAACAGAAGATTTCATCACTTTTTCCTAGATTTATGAGTTATTGTGCATTAATCGCGTTAATGAGTTAATTGGGTTAAATTTTTTAAATCTAATTAATCATGCAAATGGGTTAATCCGGATTAACGTGTTCATTTTGACAGGCCGTTTTTTTAAAACTAATTTTCCTGATTATTTTGTTTGTTTTTATTCATTTTCTTGATTATTTTGTTCATTTTCACTCATTTTCTTGATTATTTTCCTAAAATGTATTAATTTTTTGTCTATTTTGTTTATTTTTATGCATTTTCCTGGTTATTTTGTTCATTTTTGTACATCTTGATGATTTAGTTCATTTTTATTCATTTCCTTCATTATTTTCTTCCTTTTTACTCAGCTTCTTGATTATTTTGCTAAATTTTATTCATTTTTTGACTCTTTTGTTTGGGTTTTTTTTTGCATTTTCTTTGTTATTTGGTTTGTTTTTGCACATTTTCTTGGTTACTTTGTTTATTTTGTAAATTTTTTTGATGATTTTCTTCAGTTTTGATGATTTTTTAAAAAGTATGTAGTTCATTTTTATTATTTTTCTTCACTATTTGCTTCACTTTGATTCATTCTCTTGATTATTTGTTCATTTTTACTCAGTTTTAGTCAGTACCTGTGCTTTTGATCGGGGGAATATAGTAAATAAATGCATGAGATTCAGTTTTGACAATGTGTAATCCCCGTGGGACGGGGATTTGATTCATAGCGATGTGGGCCATGTTCAGTCTACAAATGATGAAGACGAGCCATGTGTTGGTGAGCGGATCCGTAAGCACGGTTGAATTAGGTATGCATGAGGAGAACACGCAGTCGCTGGCTTTGTCCCAGATTCCTCTATTTATCAGTTTATTCACACTGATCTGAGAGCCTTTGGGTTCTGTCACAAACAATTAACCTCTCAGAGAAAATTACTCCATTCTGTTTGTGATGATTCATTCAGGTCAGGTTTATGAAATAAAAATGAAGAATGAAGTGTTGAACGTGTTATAACGGTGACCGAACACATGCCAGTGTGTATTTAGTTTCAGTTCGAGCTGGATGATATGGCTGAAAATGTCACGATACAAATGTTCAGTACTGGTTGATTTCAATAAATAAAAATAGATGTAACTTGTGACCCAGAGTAAAGTTAACAAAACCATGATTATTTGTATTTTAATCCATTTGTAGACAAAAGCAACATACAAGTCACAAAAGATGATAAAGACACAAAGAGACCTCATAAAACCCACAGACAAGGTGCAAAAAGATGAAAACAATATGAGATGCAAAAAAGATAATGAAAAAAGGGAAAAAATATATATAATTAGCATTAAAAAAAAACAATGCAAAGAACTTAAAAGATGTAAAAAGGAAAAAAAATGCTCCCAAATAGACAAAAATACCAAAAAAGTGCAAAAAGGCACAAAGACAAAAAGTGTTTTCTTTGTAGTTTTGTGAGATTTTAAAAAATGGTGTTCATTTTATTTATTTTTGCTTAATGTCTTTAAAATTTTGTCCAAACAAAGAAAATGTAGACGATGCAAAAAGACGTTAAAGACAAAGAAAATGTAAAAAAATGCTAAAAGATGTAAAAGAAGCTACAAGACGTAAAGATGCAAAAGACGTAAAGACAAAGAAAATGTGAAAGATGCAAAAAGATGCAGAAGACAATGAAAATGTAAAAGATGCTAAAAGATGTAAAAGAAACGGGGTAAACGGCATTTAAAAATGCAAAAAAAAAAGATGCAAAAGGAATAAAAGACAAAGAAAATGTAAAATATGCTAAAAGACATAAAGGACAAAGAAAATGTAAAAATGCTAAAAATGTAAAATATGCTAAAAGACATGAAAGAATGCAAAAGACGTAAAAGACAAAGAAAATGTAAAAGATGCAAAAAGAGGCAGAAGACAAAGAAAATGTAAAAGATGCAACAGGTGTAAAAGACATGTAAGAGATGCAAAAAGACTAAAGATGCAAAAGACGTAAAGACAAAGAAAATGTAAAAGATGCAAAAAGATGCAGAAGACAATGAAAATGTAAAAGACGCTAAAAGATGTAAAAGAAAGGGGTAAATGACATTTAAAAAATGCAAAAAGACAAAAGATGCAAAAGGAATAAAAGACAAAGAAAATGTAAAACGTGCTAAAAGACATAAATGACAAAGGAAATGTAAAAATGCTAAAAATGTAAAATATGCTAAAAGACATGAAAGATGCAAAAGATGTAAAAGACAAAGAAAATGTAAAAGATGCTAAAAGACGCAGAAGACAAAGAAAATGTAAAAGATGCAACAGGTGTAAAAGACATGTAAGAGATGTAAAAAGACTAAAGATGCAAAAGACATAAAAGACAAAGAAATCTAAAACATGCTAAAAGATGTAAGGGACAAAGAAAATGTAAAAAATGTGAAAAGATGCTAAAAGATGAAAAAGATACAAAATACAACAAAATGTGAAAGATGCAAAAAGATGTAAGTGAATGAATGGAATGAAAATAACGATGCAAACAAGATGAAAACACCATGAAAGACATAAAAAGACACTCAAGACCAATAGATTTTCTGTCTGATTTTGTGCATATGCTGGCTTTAAAAACACAACATCAAATGAACAAAATTACTAGTTTGTATCATTTTCATTCATCATTATTAAATATCACAATAAAACAGCATATACGTCACTATAACAGTCATTCTAAATGTGTCGCCCGTCTTTAGTTTCAGTGCTTGCAGCAGCTGTAGTGGAATGACTGTAACAGAGATATTAGTTGACATTTCCGTGACGTTATAAAATGGTCCAGTGAGTTCCTTTAATGAATGAAGTACATCATCATCATCACCCTCCATGTTTGACTGCCCACCCCCACAGAAGCTCATTTGTCGTTGGGTGCTCACATTTCTCCATGTGAGGCATGTCGGACACACTTCTGCTGTCTTTGGCATCGCCTGCTCCTCACAAACGTGGGGTTGCATAAGGACCCCGGGCCTTTCTGCATGCTGCCTTATACCCCTGTTTGGCTTTCTCCAGTTGCCAACAATAACCACTGGAGCTGCTTTCAAACATCTTGTTTTTCTACGGCACACAGCCTGCCAAGATGCTTGACTCACCGAGCAGTTTTAGGGGGTAAGGGAGGCAGAGGCGGAGGCAGTGTGGTGACCTCAGACCTGGACGACGCAATCCTGATGTCATACGCTCTCATTGTCTGTGGGAACATATGGGGCTGGAGGGACGGTAGCCAAACAGGGACATGTCGACAAGGATGCAATGGTTGATTGAAAATGCTGAACCAGTGAGGATACCGTGTTCAAATGAAAGGCTCAAACTATTCAACAATGCATTAGGCTGGACACACCTTCTCCTTATGTGTTTTTTCTATTATTTTTAATACTGTAGATTAATACTGAAGACATCAAACACTGTCTGAGGTGCTCTAAGTTGGCTGCGTCTGAGGCTGTGAACTTCTTCTCTGCAGCAGAGGTAGTTCTTGGTCTTCCTTTCCCGGTACAGTCCTCGTGAGACCCAGTTTCATCATAGCAGTTGATGGTTTTGGCAACTGCACTTGGAGACATGTTCAAGGTTCTAGATATTTTTAGAATTGACTCTTCTCTTAACTGTTTTCATCCCATAATAGGTGCGTTTCCACTGCAGGAACTTTGGGGTACAGCGGAGTGGGGGATGTACACGTCCTCTCACTTAGCCCACTCAGCCACTGTGTCTACACTGCAGATAATGAGGATGGAGATACATGTGGAGGGAGCTGAGGTGCCTGCTGCATTTCTGTTTTGTGTGTTCGCATACGTGGTGAAAATGCCACTTGTTTCTTATTGGCATCATATCCTGATCTGGGTATACCCAATCAGCATCGGGTAAACATTTAAGCTCCACTCAGGAGTTTTCAGGGCCGTTTGGTGTACCTACCCTGAAGCAGGGACTTGGTTAGACCCTGCAGTGGAGACCCCCACCAATGGCCCTGAAGTTCTGGAGGTAGAAAAGCGCCTAATACGACAGTACCAGCATTGATAGGACGACTGACTCTTTACTTGCCCTTCGTTTGCACAAGACAACTGATGGTCTAACAGAAAGTGATGTGACTGAAGAGATAGCCTGCATCATAGGTCAAATGAGTCATTTATCTACGGTACATAATGATGTAAACGTGTTATATTATAAAATAGCTGCTAAAATGATCAAGAATGTTCATTTGTGTAGAAATGTAGTTGTTCTCATAATTTATAGATTAGTGATTTTGGTCATTACGGGTTGTTATTTCTAAAAATTGGGTCCCCAGGAAAAAAGTTTTGGAACTACTCGTCTAACGAACATTAAAAAGGCAAGAAATGGCAGCAATGATCTATTGACACGTCTCACCTGTGAACTGAAAACCATTGTGACTACTTTCTGACTCTGATGAGAGAATGCCTTTAGATTATCAAAAATATAAAAAGCACATTCAGGTTTGTTTAATAGTTTTTTGACTACCATATAATTCCATGCATGTCCATTCACAATTTGGATGTCTTCTGTGTGACATACAATGTTGAAAACAATAAAAATGCAGAAAAAAAACCCTGATGGAGACTGTTGACTCCAGCTTTATCCCACACCTATATGTCTGTACTCTGAGACCAATCGTCAGGGTTGGACCCAGCTTAGCTGACCTTGCTTTTGTCAAGTCATACCACTCAACTCAGGTCATGGCAAGTCAAGACCGGACCCAAAACAAACAATGCATACTAATGAATTTAGCTAAAAATGGGCGGGCAGACAACACGTCATCTTCGGGGCGCAGACAACAACACATTACGTTAGGTGAAGGCACTTCTTCTCTGAACTGTCCAGTGGAGGTTTCTGCCTTTCACACCACAGTCAACCCAGGTCCGACCCAGGTTGGCTAATCTGGATTAACCCTTTCATACACAAATTCAACCTGAAATCCGACCCGGGTTGGAAGCTCGGTCAAAAGGGGTAAAAGAGGCTCCTGGACAAGCAAGGAAATATCAAATCACCACCTTTCATTTTGTCAGCACCCTTACAGAAGTCTTTGATAGACACATAAGCAGCAAAGGTGTTAATTTAACTGTTAAGATATGGGAGCTTTAATAAATGGCTGATAACTATGGCTCTTTCATACTTTTATGGCACTGACTCAATTAAATACTACTGCATATTGAAAACGGCTCGTTGTGGAGAACATCTTATCAGTGTCAAAGTATGCAGCGTGCACAAATGGTTCATGTGCATCTTATTACCCTCTGCCCCAAACGACAGTAATGAGGGTAATAAACGAGAGGGTAATAAAATGCACAAGGAAGTCACTGGTTTGTTTGATTCACTGTTTGTGTGTTAGCAACTTTACTAACAAAAAGTACTGAATAGGTATTTCAGGCAGGATGCTCTCGTCTAATTTAAATGTGTTTATGAGAGCTTTTTTAATGCATTTTTATTCTGGCAATATCTCTGCTCAAAAGATACTCTGGGATGGTCTGAGCAAGCCTAACACAGATGGCCCCTGATACCCCCCCCCAACATTATAATATTATAATGCTAGGGTGCTCAAGCATAAAACTACTAGCAACTTATTTGTGATAGGGAAAAACAAAAAAACGATGTACGGTAGTTTTCATGTTGTCAGAATAGAAAATTGGTATAAAAAATGTTTCGAAGCCATATTATGTATTGATACTAGTTTGAAATATACAACACCTTACCCTACTGGTAACTTTTATTATTATTTTTATCTTACTAATCTTTTATTACTCTAAGTCATTTATTATCCCCCACCCGAACAAAGTCGGAACAATCGGAGTTGTATCTCCAAAGTCCCTACAGCAGAAACCGATACTAAAAGAGGAGACAGCTCTAATCATGTGTCAACCTGTGCATCTCCATAGGTAATGTTGACAAATACTGAATGACTTATCACTTACAGAATTAATTTGTCCTTAAACTACTGTGTTAACTAGTTGTTTGCTTAACATACAGAAAGACTGAGTAATACCCTAAACATCTGGGCATGACAGATTTTAACTATGAGTGGAGTCACTTAGATGTGGTTGTTGATTTTACATATAATTGCTGTATTTGCTGCATTTTATCCAACATGGGACTCAGGAACTTGTATACGTCTTGTGTTTACCTTTTTAATACCTCCCTACCTTATTTTATTTAATTTTGCCCTTATTTCTATTCTTATTTTTAGTCTATCTATGTTGCTGCATGCGATGTTTGCACTCCTCCTCAGAAACAAAATTTGGATCTGCCTGCACTACAGCTGTGTGTCTGGCAAAATGACAGTAAAGCTTGATTTGATTTGATTTTAACACAACAAAGTCAGAAAAATTAGATCAGGGTGACTGATCAAGCTGTTTGCTAGTGTTTAATTCAGTTGTGGGACTTTTTGGACAATGGACAAATTTAATGCTCCTACTGTGTGAGTCTCATGGGTATAAATGATCCAAAGTCAGATTCAAAGGATGTGATGGTGATGTGACCAGAGCAGGGAGTCAGTGTTTTAAACATGGTCCACATTTTACCTTTAATGATTGAATGACAGCGTTGCATTCCTGAGCAGCTGTCTGGAAACGATACTGAGCTAGATAGCAAGCAGATGGGATCTCTGCATGCCCACTCACCATGATGGCATGAAGAAGAACTAACTAAACACTCACCTCACTCACAAACACACACACACACACACACACCAGATCATCATGTCAACAGTGTCATCATTTTATGTGTTCGATGCCATCTGCCAAACGAACGAACAGTTAAAAACAAAATTTCATGTTTGGTACTTGAGTGTGTGTGTCGTCTACTGGCTGTTCTCCCTGGAGAATGAAAAGAATGTTCTGGCTATGGTGCTGTATTGTTGCTATGAATAGATGCGGTTCAAAATGGGTCAATTTATAGTTAAAGCACTCATCTGTGCAGTGTATTGCCAGAAGGCGAGTGTATGTAAGCATGCTGTCATCCAGTCAGCGATTTGTCTCTGGAGATCTGCCCTTAACCAAATGGCTTTTCATTTCTGTGTGGCAAAGTGAGGCAGAAAAAAATGTACAAGCCAAATTGGTTACTAAGTAATGCTTTGTTATGTGTCTAATTATTGTTGAACCTCTGAAACACACAAAAAATTAGATTTTCAGATTGTGCATTAGTGAGTGGGCGGCAACACAAATGGTACAGTATTATAGACTGCACCGTGGAGCATATGAAACCACGTGGGAGGCTTTGACCTCCGTATGCGTTCTCCTTGAGGTCACTGAACACAGTGCAGTGTTAATGACCTCTCTCATGTACTGAACATGATGTGGTGTCGAAAAAGGCTTGTTGTATTGATGACACTTGAAGACACTGTCTAGAATTTAGAGGAGGAGAGTGACAAGATTCCTTTGTTTCGCACAGATTTGGTGGCTGTTGTTAAAGCACAAAGGAAAACACAGAGGGAGCAGCTCCTCTGGTGGGAGGAGGAGACTCCTCTACTCCAAGCTGATAATGAAGGAACCTCATAAAACCCAGTGAAGAGCATTAAACCCGCTAAACACAAATCAGGTTTTAATGGACACTCAAAAGTGCATTACAAGTTAATTCTACTGGTTGAAAAGAGTAGTGCAATGAATTAAAATAATGAGAAATTACTGGATTAAATCCATAGATGACTCAGTATTACATCCACTAACACATTTGATTGTTATGAAGCAACCAATTAAAATAACATACATCTTATTTATAAATAGCTGGATTACAACCAGTCGTGATAGGATTCCATGAAATCTGATAGAAGAGTAGAGCTTCGGACATGGAAGAACCCATTAAATTTTGGGGTTAATTGAAGAATTTTTTAAATCATGCCCTTTAACATTGCATTGTTTTCCAGCATTATTGGTACCTTGTTAGCAGATTATGCATGGAGCTTGAATCCTGGTTGGGAAGCTTTTTGCATAGAGTTTGCATGTTCTCCTCATGTCCAATTTGGGATATTCAAATATGTTTTTAATACTTCTCTTTTACGAGGAGGCTATGTTTTCATGTCTGGTTTGCTCGGTTGCTAGGCGCATTACAAAACATTTACTGAAGGGATTTTGAAGTTGTCAGCAGAGGTGGCCCTTGGGCTATGGATGCATCCGTTAGACTTTGGAGATGATCTGGGTCAGAATGCGGATTCTGGATGACTTTTTCACTTTTTAACGTTGCAAGATAGGGCTGTTTCTAACATTTTTGCTAATGTCCTGAATAATAATAGGCGAATCAACATGAAAATACCGAGGAAGATACAAGTAATTTCCCCATTTCACAGTTTTAAGAAAATTCCTGTATAGTATATTACAAAGAAGGTGCTGGATGAATATGCCGAGTGTTACATATAGTTTTAAGTGAAGTAACTAAGTTCTGTGGTTTTGTGCAATGGGAAAAATTTTTGTTCAGCTGCAGTGTCTAACAACAATAATCTTATACCCTCATACAGATCATTTAATTTCCAGGGAACAATACAACTCATGATGTAGCAGACTTTTATAAATTCACTGAGTAATAATTTACTTGCAATAAACTCACTGAAAACCTCAGTTCTTAGTAAATGTGATATTTTGTATATTACAATGAAAGGTATTTTTTGCATAATGCTATTTTTTTCCCTTTAATTCAGAACAAGGGCTGTCAAACGATTAAATTTTTTTATCTGATTATTTACAGGGTCACTGTGGATTAATTTTGATTAATCACAATTAATACCCATCCATCCATCCATCCATTTTCTACCCCTTAATCCTCGTGAGGGTCGGGGGGGGGGGGGTGCTGGAGCCTATCCC
>JAQQAE010000945.1:0-28325 GCA_029823295.1 Pseudamia nigra
TTCAAGTTATTTCTGTGACCATTGTGGGTTTTTCTGTCATTTACAGAAGGGTACCAACAATTTTATCCACATCTGTACACTGGGAAGGCCTTGTGTTAAAAGGATCTGCAGACCTGGGTCAGCCCTAATTAAATTTAGGTCTCCTTTCTGTGCAGATAGAGGTAACCTTGCCACTCAGAGTGAGCACTACCACCCGCAGTCAAATTAGCCTGACGCCAAGCTCTCTGCCCTTCACACCTCCTGGGAATGTCCTTCAGGTGCCTGGGTGATCCCTCTACCCCCACACAATCACCATCAGGGTCATCATGTTTTAAAGGAAAAACCTAAATGACACAGGTGAATGAAGCAAATAAGCCAAACACAACCTAAGTATATGTCAAGTCACTGTACATTGTGTTATA
The DNA here is from genome assembly GCA_029823295.1 of Pseudamia nigra. NCBI lineage: Eukaryota > Metazoa > Chordata > Actinopteri > Kurtiformes > Apogonidae > Pseudamia > Pseudamia nigra. Next base: position 402 of record JAQQAE010000945.1, read on the forward strand.
GAACAAATTTGCAAATTTCATGTCAGTTGGATGATGTCTGGGCCATGATGCAGAGTTCCCCCTGCCAGTTGGTGGCATATGTCAAACTGTTAATGGTAGGACTGTGACCCAACACACAAATGCTGTGTCTCAATCCAGGGGTTGCGGCTGACATGGGCTGCATTTGTGGGCCGTTGATGTCATAGCTGAGAGCGAAGGCTGTCCCATTTCGACGGCTCCTTCAAATGCAGCCAACAAATGCCGCCTTCCTTGGCCGGGTAACAAAGGCTACAACCGATGGATCCTTCACGGCCCACCGTATCCCATAACGCATTGCGTGCATGACTGATGGGAGTACTGCCAAATCAGGGAGCTATGAGGAATACACAATTAAATAAGATACAGCGTTTCCAATTCATGCATTAGACTAAAAAACAAAATAAACACAGACGTGAGCGCGAAATCCTTCATTTCTAAACAGCAGCTGGTCAGTGACAGGTGCCTACGTCATTATGCAAAGGTAAGAACAAGAACAGCTGTGCTAATTTTCGCAAACAGCCCACCTTCCGTGGGCTAGACCGTCCCATTGAACAACCGCTAGGTGTGGTCTTCACAGACCACAAAGACTGCAGCTCACATCAGTTGCAATCTTCACAGCCCACGTCAGCTGCAGCCCTTGAGCTGGGATGCAGCTAACGTTTGGTACAGATATGTAGTTGAGTTATGACAATTTCCTGTTTCATGGTTAAAAATCAAAATCTGTTGCGTCACCCAACACCCTTTGAGTTTTGTACAGCATTTGACTGACTTTTTCTTCACCACAGTTTGTAGATCTCACTAAGTTTGAAGCTTGAAGTCATTTGGTTTGATTGTGTGGGAGGAGTCCATTGAAGTACAAAGGCTGAAAATAGCAAAAACTGAGCCAAAATTGTAAAAATCTGTCCAAAATGTTCCTGTTGGATTTAGGTTGTGGCTCCAAGAGACTTTCTTTGTGTCTTGACTGACTACATCGCATATCTCTGCTCAGGTTGGAACATTTAGATCAAACCCACAAGTCAGCATTGCCTCCCTCCAAACTGACCCTCCTGGCTCCAGTCCAATGAGACAACTACCCCTGTTGTAAATGTGCCCCATGTCATAAGGCTGTATACGAGGAGCCAGTGAATCGAGCCATCCGACGACTGGGTTTTATTTGGGGTATTACTGCATGCAATACAAATGAATGAAGGTGTATCAAAGAAGATGCAGACCGCATGTCAATACTCCTGTGTCTGACTCACATGTTACAAACATTTGGAACGCATCAGAAACCAAACTGTAATCTTATGTCATGTAAAGATGTGGAAACAATAATTAATATAAATTAAACCAATTACAAAACTTTAACAAAAACATTTTTATAATCAAAGTTACAATTCTGTACCTGGTCTATGCTCTACATCAGTGTTTCCTTAATCAAGTTAATGTATTTTCTATTAAAATGTAAAAGACAGATGAATAAACAAGAACAATAAACACATTTTATTCAAATTTTCATTCATTTGTGAATTGAAAATTCAAAAAACAATGGAAAAACAATATATTCACAAAATCAACAGAAATTAACAAAGTGAATGATAAAAGCACAAAATAATTTTTTAAAAAGAAAAATATCTACAAAACAAACAAAATAGTAATCACACAATAGAACAATCCTGTTCCTCTCTCAGCTTCTGTGTTTTCCTCGTAATCTTTGTTTCCTGCAGCCCTGTAGGCTCTCTGCACATCTTCTCCCCCACCACACATCCCTCCCTGTGTCGCCAAGTCCGCTTGTTCCCGTGGGACACCTTAGCCTCCATTATAGCCATCAGAGAAGAGTATAAGGCCGGGGCTGAGAATTAACATCACCAGAGGCCCCGTCTGTCCTCCTGCGGCTCATCGATGATGTTTAAAAAGAAATATATGAAATAAATAAATACATAAAAGAGTGTAATATGAAAATCAATGGCCAGGCAGTGGGGGCTGAGGCATTTGGAGTGAGGGACTCATAAAGCTGAGTACTGCAGGAGACTGATGGAAGGCAAAACACTTACTTTGTTTATTCTCTCTCTTCGCCCCCATCCCCTCCCTGCCTGTCTGTATCCAGCTCTCACTCTCTCACTCTCTTCTCTACCTCCCCCCGCTCCTCCTCGGCATGGAACGGTCGAGGACAGCTTTAATGCTCCTGACAATTTATGTGGACGGTTAAGAACGATGGAAATCAAATAGTTGAGTGTAGGCAAGGCACAGTGAGTGGCCAATAAGAAAGAAACAACAGCTGATGATGGCAAAGAGGACTGTTACCTGCTGGAATGGCTCTTTAGACTGCACTATTACTGTCAAGTCGCTGGCTCTTTTCTGAGTGCTCATATTATAGATTCATAAGTGTATCTATGTCCGATAGGCCCTTTTAACACAGCACGGCAACAGCTTTCATTTCATCAAGTCAGGCTAATGTGCAGCAGGTACTAAATATGAATCCTATAAGACTAGCTTACAATGTGCCCGATAAAATGTCAAGTGCTGTGTCTGTAGCTGTGTGAAATGTGTATTATCCTTTACTGCGAACTACTCTAAAACTTTTAAAATATCCATCTGTTAGATTCTCCTCACTGCTTACAAACACTTTATATTCCTCAGGAAAATATTGAACATTTCATCTGCCCCCCGGTTTTCAATTCACAGAAGAGTTCATTTGTGCCATTTCCTTGTCTTCTTAATGTGTTTTAGTTGTCTTGTGGAGCGGAATGGTGGGTACAGAGTAAATAGTTCTATTAGTGCAACTTCAATTACTGTACAAATCCATATTACAGCAATAAACCAAGGTCAGACAATACAAGAAGGACTCAATGTGTTCCCAAGTCCAGTTGCAGAAACCATTATCACCACATGAGAACTGGACTGTCCTCGATTTTTGAGTCTGGTAATTCTGATAAACTTGTCCTCTGCAGCAGAGCTAGATCTTGGTCTTCTTTTCCTCAGATGGTTTTAAAATAATTCTGACAGCTGCACTTCGGGACACATTCAAAGTTATTGAGATTTTCCAGAATGACTAACCTTCATTTCTTAAAATAATGATGCAGTCTTCTCTTTTTTACCTATCCATTTCTTGCCATAATATAAATTTGTACAGTAGTTGCAGTAGCACTAATAGGACTATTGACTCTATACCTGCCCTTCCTCTGTCACAACTGATGATCTAAACCACATTAAGTCAAGGAATGGCACAAACTGACGCATCTGTAAATTGAAAACCTTTCCAGGTAACGACCTTGTGAATCTGGTAAGAGAATGCCATGACTGTCCAAAGTTGTCATCAAAGCTTAAATGAGGCCACTTTGGACAATCTAAAATATAAAACATATTGTGGTTTATTAAGAGTTTTTGTTTACTACATAATTCCATACATATTCTTTTACAGTTTAGATGTCTTCAGTATTAACGAACAATGTTGAAAATAATAAAGAAAAACCACTGACGGTGTGTCCAAACTTTTAACTGGGAGTGTAATGCAACTTACACTCAGGACTGAAAACTAGGCTTTAAACTTGGAGAAAATAATGGTTTGACCTTCAGTGTGATACTTAATAAGGAATGCTATGAATTCTATTTATGGTGGGAGTATGTTACACGATATCTATTGGCATATCATCCAGCCCTATGGTGTCTCTGAATCCAGTGTGAATCTCTGTGAAGCAAACTGAAGCTGTTTGCTGTAACTCTGCCACCTGGTCTGTATTCATACCTGAATATAAAGTTAATTTTCCATCCTCATGCTGGAAGCTGAGGATGTGCAAATATCCACATATTCATCCTGCCATCAAAAGTATGCAGTTAATGTCTGTCTTAGCTCTTTGTTTACTCTGCTCTACTGGCCCTCCATATTATTTGCTCTTCATTTATATTCTTTGAATCCTCAATAAATTCTTTTTTTTTTTACTTTTCCACCTTCCTGCCTCTCCTTTCTTAAAGACCCCATATATTCTGGCGGATAGATTGCACAATTACACGAGAACACACACGCAAACACACATGCGTACACACAATTATGACGAATCTTGCTGGATATTTGTTATGACTGGGCTGACTGAGCCATTAGTTATAGGAGGTCGTGCTGGGAAAGGGGAGGGATACAAACGTGTAATAATGCCTCCACCATAAGAATTTCAATCAGCTCCCACACTGCATGCCTCACTGTGTGTGTGTTTGTGTGTGTGTTTACCACTTTGATCACACAAGTTGACACCACAGTAGAGGACACAGATGAGAGGCCTTGAGTGTTCTTTGTGTGCTACAACAGGCCAAGCTGAGTTTCAAAGAGGCTAAACGTTTACATCAAAGCCGCATGATTCCATTTTTGCTGAATATTGCAACTTCAGTATGAAACGTAATAAATATTGATATCAGTTTTACTACGCTTTTTCATGAAAAATGTGCAGGAACAGATGCTAATGCTTACAAACTGCTCAGTTTGATTCAAATGAAATATTTTCTCTGACGTGCTGCTACTTGATTTGCGGGCCAGGAATTTGGCACAACCTGAGAATACTTTATTTAGGAAGCTGTCTTAAACACTTTTCCCTTTGAGAAAAATAAATGCAGTCTAGTGCTATTTGGTATTTGCACAAATCCATATTTATAAGTATTTTGCATTTTTTTCATTAATTAAGGATGCGGTACATTTGCAGACTGTCATAGCAACTCTGAATAATTAAACTAATCAGCGATGTGTGTCGTTGTCACATAAACAGATGTCTGAAAGAGCAGTGTGTATACTCTACTAAATTGACAGTAATACACATTAAAACTAGTTATTGTCAAATATAGGCCACTTTAATGAGTACACCTGTTAAAAGATAGAAAGGCAACAGTAACTCAAATAACCACTTGATTGCAACTGAAGAGCATCACTTAACGCACAACACATTAAACCTTGAAGCAGATGGACAACAGGAGATGGCACTCGGTCAAATTCCTGTCACTGAAGAATAGGAAAGTGAGACTACAGTTGACACAGACTCAATCCTTGTTAAAACAATAGACTTCTCAGACTGGAAAAATGCTGCTTGGAATGATGAGTCTTGATCCTGCATTGAATCAACAGCTCAAGTTGGTGGTATAACTGAGAATTGTTGCTGACCTGTGTTCACAGACAGTGATTTCTGGAAATGTTCCTGAGCCCATGCAGTTATTTCCTGTGGAGAATCATATCGGTAAAAACTAATCATCAGCATCCAGTTTTGAGCTTCAACCTTCCTCCTGATTTTCTGAATCTTTTGATGCTATTATAAACTGTAGATGGTGGGTCTTCAAAGTCTTTGCAATTTTACACTGAGGAACATTTTGCTTGTTCCACCAATCTGTATCAACAAAGTTTGTTGCAGATTGGTGAATCTCTGCCCATCTCTACATCTGATTTGGACATCATTGTATTCTGTTTTTAATTTATGTACATTCCAACTTTTTTGGAATTGGGGTTGTACATGTGCACTTGATGTACAACCACTGGCTAAACATTGATATTTGTTGATATTGCCCAACATCAGCTATTGACAAATAAGATTTTATTTAAGTGATTGTTATGGCAGACAATTACCTATTGTATTAAATATTGTGGTTTTCAAAATTTGAATGTGTGCTCACTGAAAAGATACGGGCTGAAAGCCAGACCGCTTTGCTTTTTTATACACACTTTTCTTTCTTTCCCCAATACAAAAAGTAAAGTAAACAACAACCCATACAAAAAAAGAACAGAAAATCACATCAACATCAGTTATCAGCTGTTTTATCATCGGTCATTTAAATATTTAATTGGCTTGATGTCCTTCCTGTCCTTTTACATAGCACAAGATCTGGCTCCACTTAGCAGACAAAATTACTGATATTAATGTCAATTCTATGAGTCAATATTCTAAAAAAATAAATAAAGGAAGCAGTAGTTCAGTCAAATGCATCTACTGTTCTATCCCCATAACCTGTTTATGTGGTTCTCTCAATTACTAATTATGGCTGAAACCGGTACAACTTTAATATCAGTTTTAACTTTACTGACAGTGGCTCTAATGAGAGGATTTCTGTTTTATGCTTCTATTTACAATATACTGAACTGTAAACCACCGGTCAAAATTTTGGGTCCACCTTCTCAGTCTAAGACATGTCATGTCATTACTTTAAGAAATTATGGTGAGTCTGTTTGAAATATCTAAAGAACTCTGAATGTGTGTTTATTTCTTACATGATGGACTGTCTTTTCCCTTTAGGAACAGTTGGTACAGAATCAATAGCCCCATCAATGGTACGACAACTACAGTACAGACCTATCTTATGGACATCTTAAGAAACAGAAAAGTAAAAGAGAAAAGCCAGTCCCTCTTCACTTTACGAAATGAAGTTCAGTCAGTCAGAAAAACCTCAAGAGCCTTGAATGTGTCCACAAGTGCAGTCACTGAAACCATCAAACCTTATGACAAATGTCGCACTGATGAAGACCATCCGCGGAAATGAAGACCAAGAGCTACCTCTGCGGCAGAGGAGAAGTTTATTAGAATTGCCAGCACCAGAAACAGGGACAGTCCTCGTGAGGTGATTGTTCTTTTGGTGACTGCACGTGAGGACACATTCCAAGTTCTTAAGATCTTTTAGATGGACAAATTCATTTCTTAAAGTAATGATGTACTGTCTTTTCTCCTCAGCTCAGTGTTTCTTGCCGTAATGTGGATTTGTACAGTAGTTGTAGTGGCACTAATGGGCCTATTGACTCTGTACCCACCCTTCCTCTGCAGAAGACAACTGAAGGTCTAAAACAGGGGTTTCCAACCAGACGTGAAGGCATTGTAAGTGGACCCTGGTGTCATAGTTTCAATGTCTTGTCAACATGGATGATGTCAGGCTGAATTTCCAGAACTTGCAGCAAAGGCAGTTTTTTTTTTAACTTTTGCAACTGCATATCCCTGAGAGAGTGGATTTTCCACACAGGCATACCTGAAGAATAAGTACATGGCAAGGCTGGAGCCAGAGAATATGAGACTGCCTCTATCTGTCATTATACTGCCAAGAATAGACTGACGCTGGGCAATTCACCATGTCCAGATATTGTGTAAACAGGTGAGAAAACAACTAATCCCAACATGTGTCCTCATACTGAACAGCAGTGGTCCCCAGGTTGCTTCTTAGTAAGAATAGTGGTCCCTGGATCAAAATTGGTTGATAACTCTGGTCTAAAGCACATTACGAAGACAAGAAATGGCACAAAATTACACTTGACAAGGCACATCTGTGAATTGAAAACCGTTTGAAGTGACTACCTCATGAATCTGAGGAGAGAAATCACAGCTTTCAAAACTAAACGTGTCTACTTTGGACAATCTAAAACAAAAAGCATGTTCTAGGTTGTTTAACACTTTTTTGTTTTCTACATAAATCACAGTTTGGATGTCTTCAGTATTAATGGACAATGTTGAAAATAATAAAAATAAAGATTCAACACGAAAGGATAGAGCGTGTCTGAACATCTGACTGGTAGCGTATTTCTTTGGGTGTTTATTCATCTGACAACCCAGATAAATAGATGAATTTTAAAATAAAGCCCAGAAGAGAAGTATCAACATTGAAATTTCCAAAGATATACCAGTGTGACATTGGTCAACGCCCACATCTACAAAACACACAAACTGCTCGGCACATACAGATTATGTGTGTGAGTCTTGTTTTGTGCTCTCTAGCCACCAATTGTAGGCTGCCCCAGTCAGATATTTATTACTATTGATCTCGCTGGTCCTGGCTGGAGACTTTTGTTCTGCCGGCTCGTGGCTCTGACCTCAATTAAGTTATGAATTTCTATCTGATAGACTGGGAGCGCTTTGGGGGCCTGCCGTGACTGTGCTACCATGCTGGATTAATTAGAATTAGCGGTGCTGTGAGTTGCCCCCCTCCCCGCCTCATGGATCATGTTGTTTTAATACAAAGTAGAGACAGAGGCAGAACAGGAGAGGGATGGAGTAAGGGCTGGGGAGAGTGATGAGGAGAGGATGAAGCAGAGACAGACAGACAGAAAGGCAGAAATGCATGAGAAACAAGACCGTATGCTTAAAATCTGCAGTTCTATCAGTGCTTCCTTCCTGGCTTTGTGTGTGTAGTGCTGACCTGCCTCTCACCTGTCCTCCCTTTTTGTTGGCCTAATCCTAGCTCTTCATCCATGCCTCCTCTCACTTAAGTCGCAGTAAGTGTAAGATTGCTTAACATCTACTCCTGGCTGTTCCAACCTTAGGTGTGCACCCTGGCGAACCTCGGAAGCAGCCAAAGCCCTGAGCTTTTCAACTTCACTTCCCATGAATGGCCATTTCTTCTTCACACAGTAACTGTAAGGATTGGGGGACAGGGTTAACGGAGGGGTAGGGTTTTGTCCACCTGAAAAACAAAAGTGGTGTGTATGTGTGTGGGATGAGGATAAGCTGTGTGGGTGTGGGATTACGGCGTCTGGACAGAGGAAGACCACAGGGAGAGCAGACACGCAGATGGACGGACAGACACATGTCTACAGATTAAAAAACAAAATTGGAAGCATTAACACAATGGTCAATTTCGCAATAATTTTCCGACATTCTTTCAACACCCACCACATCCCTCTTACTGTTATGGTTATAGTTACAGTGATGTAGCATAGGTTGAGCCACTGAGTAAAATGTTAACAGAAACAGATTGTGATGATTGGTAAATTACTGAAAATGTGCATTGTGCAAACTGTGCATAATATTTAATTGAATTAAAAATGAAATAAAGCACCTGCATATCATCACAGATCCAGGATTTTGAAATGAGCACTGATAACACAGATAGCTCCATTCATCTTAAGCCTGGAGCTCCATGATTTCCAAAGCGAATTTCAAAGTTTGATTCATCAGACAACTGGACAGATTTCTCCTTTGCCTCAGTCTATCTTTAATGAACCTGAGCCCTGAACAGGTACATGCCTTTCTGGAACAATGCACACATATGCAGCATACTCAATAAAGTCTGTTTTAAATGAGGTGCTGTCTGAGAGCCACAGGATCACTTCAAGCCTTGTTGCCTTTAAACAGATATTTCTACAGATTCTCTGAATATTTTCATCACAGTATGAGCTGCAGGATATGAAATCCACAAAATGTTGGCAATTTTACACTGAGAAACATTATTCTGAAATTGTTGTAGCTGTTGTGAGTTATCCTGAATAATTGTGAAATGTTCCACCAGGTGTCTTATGAACGTTTTCACAACTGTTCCAATCTTTTCTTGCCATAGACCTGACTTAAAAAACATGCTGCTGATATCAAAATGAGCATAAAAGTTTAATAAAAACAAAGAAATTCTCAGTTTCAATGTTTTGCCAATTGCTAATTCTGTTTCTATGTAGATTTTACATACCAACCAAACTTTTTTGGGAATAACGTTGTGATTAAGAGTATTTTTATGCTGATAATTTAACCTAAATAAGGCTTTGAACGCATGATGTTTTTCCTGAAAAATTAGTAAAACCTCTTCTAATATGAATAAGTATTTAATTAAATAGATCAGAATAACGTGTCCCAGAATTCAGTGCCATCTTTGTGTATCAGTGACATACTGATGCCAGGCCTACTTGTGACGCCATGCGACTGATGGTTTAACAAAACTTAGTGACTCATTATTAATTGCTTTCCCCACTGATCTGGTCAGTTTTCACTTTTATCTTAATATGATGGAATGTCTTAAGCTAATGCCTCATTAATGCTCTTAAATACAATGTCCCACACAGAATATAAGTGCAGCGTTTAAGCTTTAATTTTCATTATTACATTAAGTGAGGTTTTATTGTCTTCATTCCCACAGTTGGTGCTGCCTGCTCCAGTTTCTGAGGGCAGCAGTGTCTGGGTATAAATCACTGGAGAGGGAGGGGTTTAAACAGTCCGACATCACAGACTGATGATCTACAGTTGGCAGGTGGCAGCGCTGCGATCACAGCTCCCACCTATTGTAGCCCCTCCCCGCCTTGATCCAGGATTAACTATCAAACGAGCCTTTAATGCAGGTTACCAGGCTTTGGGAACAATTCACTCAAACAATCAGTTGATTAATTTCAAACGATTTTCCTTCTCTGCCAAGCAAATAATAATAATAATAATAATACTTTTTGTTTTACCTCTGAAGCCCCCACCCCACACACATACACACCACCACCACCACCCTGCCTCTTTTTAATCAACAAATTAAGCATAAATCATGTTTGATCTTTATTTACCGGTTGCTCTGCTGTTGGTAGAGGTCAAGAGAGATTACTGGTCGCTCTAACAGCCTGCAAACAAACCCAAACATTCCTGCATCCTGCTCGTGAACACACTGACTCGCTTTTCTGGAGCAAAAGGACAGACATATAAAACAGCCCGTGGGGCACTTATCTGTCCTCTGCAGAAAAACCGTCTTTCCTTGTTGACTTACAAAAAAACAAAAGCATCTCCGAGCAGCTCCTAATGAGAAGTGTATCGCTCTGTAAGCTTTACATAGTGAGATAATTTGGCATTACGACAGAGTGGTATGATTTAGCTGACTATATTTTTCTCGAAGCCACCTCTTTGCCACCTCATAAATCTGCTTCCAGTAGCTCGGCAGCAGAGGTCCGGTTTCTTTAATATTCACTCTTCACAGCTGCTTCCTCTGTCACCTGGGAGACAGGCAGGTGAAAAGGTCCTGATGATGCCCATGAATGAATTCAGGTTATATCTGCATTCACATTAGCTGAAGTAACGTGACACTAAGACTTCATTTTGACCTGCCTTTACTTAATTACAGAGAATCTCTGGAGCATTATCAACCTCCCTGTGTTTACTAATTAACAAAAGAAAAAAAAGGAGGAGGGTTCCTATTCTACAGGGACTGTTTTGTCCATATGATTTATAGATTCATATTTTTGCTAAAATGAACCACATATTTGTAAAAATTACTAGACCACCATAGCAGCTATTCTACAATTTATTAAAATAGTAAAATAATTTCTGTAATTTATAATATGTATGACAAAATTATTTTCAATATTGTACACTAATGATGCAGTGTACAATGTTGGGAATCTAGCTGGTAGCCGATTGTTTATTACAGTCTGCTGTAAATATTTGGACAGGCGACCTGCCAGTCAACTCAGCTTACAACCTCACGGGTGCACAAGCTCATGCACTCACGGAGTAGAAAACAGTTGTAGAAATAGCAGTAGAGGTACAGAGCTAGCAAGTGTAGCTTATCTAATGACAGAATGACTGAGGAGACAGCCTCTATTTCAGATAACTTCAACATCTGGTAACAGGTAAGAAAAGAACAGACATACTAGCTTGACAACTGTAAGGTTGTGATCCCAGTTGACTGGCAGGTCGCCTGTATCGGTCCACCCCAAAAAAATTCCCATAGACAGCACCTTTTTATGTGCTGTCTGTGAAAGAACACACTGATTTATGTAAAAAACAAGAAGTGTTTAACAACCCAGAACATTCTTTATATTTTAGTTAATTTATGCCATTTCTTGCCGTCTTAATGTGCTTTAGACCATCAGTTGTCTTGTGAAGAGGAATGGTGGAGACAGAGTCAATAGTCCTGTTAGAGCTACTACAACTACTGTACAAGTCCATAGTATGGCGAGAAACATTCAGTTAGGTGAAAATGAAAGAAAGTCCATCATTATTTTAAGAAATAAAGGAGAGTCAAAGCAAAAATTCTCAAGAATTCTGAATGTGTCCCGAAGTGCAGTCGCCAAAACCATCAAAGACTATGATAAAACTGTCTCCCATGAGGACTGTCCCAGAAAATGAAGACCAAGAGCTACCTCTGTTGCACAGGGAGAAGTTGGTAGTGGGGACAGTCCTCATGACAGCCAGTTTGAACTAGCAACATTTTCGAATATTACAAAGTGTGACCAAAAGCATTTCTGTACTACCATTACAATGTACTGTACCTCAGCAACATGTATGCATCCAAATACAGACAAATAGAAGAGCATGCATATGAAACATAATTGAGAAACTTAAACTAGAAAAACTAAAAAAAAAAAAACCTAAACATAAATGGTAGAATTTCCCAAAAGGGATTTAAAAAATGATACTTCGTTTAACCTCACAGCATAATTTACAATTCAGCCAAAGGAAGGGAACTTGACGAGCAGGAGACAGAAGCTTCAACTGTCACTCCCATGTTTCAGTATTTAAATGTTAAGATGTTATCCTTTTTGTTATACTTAAAGTTCAACCCTGTTAGGAGCCTTCACACCCAATATATGGCCAGCAATCTTGACATCTGCATCTCATATGAAAGCTGTGTAGAGGGTTCAGGTCACTAAATGTCAATCTCTAGCTCTAAATTTTCCACAACAAGGAACACATTCCAGTAGAATTTCACTTGTTCAACTCTTTGTAAATGCAACATATCCACCTGTGTATAGAGTCACAGAACAGCAGAATTTAGAACCATTTTCAGTCTTTTCTTGTTGCAAGTAGTAGTGCCACCTGTCCCAAATCTGACTGAATAGAAGAGAAAGTCTCAAATAACCACAGTAGGTTCAAAGCCAACTGGTCACTTTCTACTGGTTACTGTGTCGACATGACAGGCATTCTGACACAGACAACGCATGACCATGAAACCACTATTCTCTGAATTTTTAGGCAGATACAGTAACTATTCATAATAGGGTGTAAAACATTTCTTTTGTATGCTCTCTCGTATAATAACATATCTTGAAAATTATTATTGTTTCAAAGCTTGATCAATACACATTTCTCACATGTCACTATTCTGAGGAATGCTAAAAACATTCAAAATATTTAGGCTACTTCTTTTTCAGCAGGACAAAATCCTGCCAGAGAGCAGAAAATGGAGAACTCATAAACAGTACATGGTTCGATATAAAACTTTTAAAGAACTACAGTTCAGCATATTTGCTAGCTAGTTTCAGCGACGTACGCTTATGTCGTCACTTGATGAACGCAGCTGTGCGAACAGGATGAAGGTTTTAATAGAATTTAATGGAACAATTTCATAATTCATAATAATTAGGATTTTTATGAGGCCTTGAGCTTGGAAAATATGTATTTTGAAAAGATGAATATGTCATTATTCTGATGCTGTGATAAAAACATGTGGAAACCTGATGCCAAAATGTTTCAAATAAAAGTAGGAGAATCAATGAAGAACCAACTTTCACTTTATATCTTCTACTTGGCTGAAAGGTCTTGGTGATAGAATACGTTCATTTATCTGCTACTGACAGGTGCTGGATTGTAAAGCCCCTACTTGTTACAAAAGGGCAGATGCCTGCGTCTACACGTCAATCCTCCTCTCTTGTCATTATTTTGATATGGCTCTAAATCATCATTGAAGTACCGTATCTCATAGTTATCCCACTGTTAAGTCTTTTATGAATCATTCACCACAAACACCCCCCCTCCCATCCCTGTGGCATTTGAAACAAAAAGGCAACAACGCATGACCACAAAAGAGAAAGTCATTTGTGAAGTGTCCTGATTATGTGGGTTGTGCAACGTAAAACAATTTGCCTGATTACTTCCAATTGATTTGGCCTTACAGTTAAAGCCTCAGTGTGCAGCCCGGTGAGCCGCGCTGTGTTGTGCCTCTGGGCCCACAGCGGAGTAATTTCTTCAATGTGCAGCTGAGCCAGCTTACCGCCAAAGCTAAAACCTCCCTGGATGCAGCTAAACCGTGCAGAGGCTAAACACTAGGCTACCTACCGGCTAACTCTGACTGCTAAAGCCCCGGGGGGATTTGTCTGTGGCACAAAGTGAATTAAAGGTGACCTTCTGGATGCGATGGAGAGGATAGACAGACAAATAAGAAGGGCAATGCTGATGGCAAACATGTCACTCTTTGCTCTATGTTTGCATGTGTGAAAAATGACAGTGCAAAAATTTAAAGTGTTGATTTCCTTCCATTCCAATCACAATATCACCTAATAAAAAACAATATCTAGACTAGTAGGCTCAAACACATTCAGCTCATTCTGCAGTCAAAGCACTCGCTACATATCATCGTGGTGTGGGGTTTGGATTCAGTGCAGCCTGCAGTATTTCTGTCGCATTTAGGAGTCAAACAAATACAGCATGCGTGTTTCCAACCAGCTGGTTTTTTTCCACCCAATTTGCACATAAAACTCAGCAGAAACAACAAAAGTATAAAAAAAACTTGGGAGGATTTAAAACAAGTGGTGCTGTTTCTGCAACATATTTGTGTCAATAGCTGCCTGTAAGCGAGGTTATGCACGACAACTGATAGAAGATGCGTGTTATTTTCATTCAGTATTGTTTGGAGCTACAGCAGAAACATAATAGTGTCACTCAGTGGCACTCTGAAAGGCAATCTGTTGATTATTATATGTGATTTGTGCATTTGGACCCTCCAAAATTCCCCTAAATCCTTCACAGTGAACCTTTAGGTAGCTTGTGTAACTGTAGGAATCTGATTGTGCCTGCTCACTTTGGATCTGGATCTGTTGTAGTCATCCACAGCGAGCTACTTGAGTAAAACCTGACCTAATATATGGCTCTGGAAAAAAAATAGAGACCACAATATTACCAGTTTATAAGTATGTGTTTGAGTAAAATTTTGTTTCATTTCCTACACCAGTGACAAAATTTCTCCCAAATTCCAAATAAACATTAGCATTTAGAGCATGTATTTGCAGAACATGACAAAGGGTCAAAATAAAAAAAAAGATGCTGTGTTTCCAGACTCAAATAATGACAAGGAAATAAGTTCATATTCATTTTTAAACAACACAGTACTCATGTTTTAACTTGGGAACAGTTCAGAAATCTATATTTGGTGGAATAACCCTGACTTGCTACCTTCTCCTTCTTAAATCAGATTTGGTTCAAGTGATCACCTAATCAGCGCCTCATTAAGTAGAATGAGGTGTGTTTGTGCTGGAATTCAACAGATACTGGAGTGGATGTTATACTTGTAGAGATGTTGATTTCATAAACACTTGCAGTGGCCTCTTTATATTTTCCAGAGATGTAGATGTTCTGTCCACATTAAATATGTCCAAAGATTCCCTCAAATACATAAGAGAATCAGGCTCTACTGGCCAGTAAAAGAGAGACACTGATACAGTCTGTGGGTCAAATGCCAAATCGATCACCTTTTTGGTATCAGGCACAACTTGAAAGCACTGTCACTCTGTTTGCCAAGTGACACACAGCATTTCTGCAGCAGTCACCTGTTGACAAATCAGCTTTGGAAGGGCAATTCTGTTTTAGAATGAAGAGGTAAAACCCGGAGAGAGACGGGCAGAGACAGACTTACCTGACTGTTGATGTCGGCTTTGTGCTGTAGTAATACAGACACCAGCTCCTTGTGTCCTCTGTCACAGGCCCAGTGCAGGAGAGCCCGACCCTGCAGCCAAACACACACACACACATACACACACACAAGTTCACTGCATGAGAAGAAACATTGATGGTCTTTGGTCATATGTATTTAAACACCTATGTCCTTGTCAAAATATGCTACATTGCCATATTTTCCTTAAACTGCATTAAATACACTAGACATCATCCTTCACAACCATGTATCAAGTCAGCATCGATACTGATTTGTAGGTGGTTCTGTTATTCTTTTTTATCTGCCAGAAGCTGCTGCGCAGTTAAATTCAGTATTTTATCATGATATTAGTAATTACAATCACAACAGGTAAGCTGTTATTTGAACCATTTATGAGCCGTTCCATGTCCAGCAGCATCATCAGCTCTCTGGTCATGTGATACACGTATGTTTTAAATGTGTCAGAATGTTTGGAGGTTATTTTTGAAGCACAAGATTGGAAAGAGGGAGATATTTTTTGTTTTAAAATGAAAATACTGTTCATCTCCTGGGCAGTGGATATTTCCTACTTTTCTTTAAGTCCAAATACGATATTATATGATATTATATAGATGATGGACCTTCAAAGACTTTGCAATTTTACACTGAGGAACATTTTCCTGATACTGTTCCACTATTTTTAGATGCAGTTTGTCATCGATTGGTGAACTTCTAATCTTTACATCCGAGAGGCTCTGTCTCTCTAAAATGCTCCTTTTATCATGTCATGTTACTGACCTGTTACCAGTTTACATAATTAGTGTCCAATGCTCCTCCAGTTGTTTCTGATTTGTGCCACTTACTTTTCCAGCCTTTTGTTGCCTCTGTTCCAACCATTTTGAGATCTGTTGCTGCCATCAAATTCAAAATGAGCTCATATTTTCTATGAAATGGTAAAATGCCTCAGTTGATATGTTGTCTATGTTTTGTTGGGAATAAAACATGGGTTTATGAGATTTGCAAATCATCGGATTTCACGTACATTCAAACTTTTTTGGAATTGGGCTTGTAAATCCCGTCACTGTAAAATGTTTGTGATCACTTTCTTCTTCAGTAGAAATGGGGAAAACATCCATAGTGAACTCTGCACTCATTCAATGCAGTGAAAATCAAAGACTACAGTGAACATTGACAGTGGGGTGTTTTTGACTTTAACTTGACAGTTCAACTTTGTTTGGTTGCCCTTTGTGTTCTGTTTGGTTGCGTATTAAATGTGATCTGTTCCCAGATAAGTTATCCAGGTAACAAAGAACATGTGAATGCAAAGTAGAAATGCATTGCAGTAATTTGCCCAGCACATTTAAAGGTAGTCTTGCTCAGGATGTGTCTGGGTCTTATGTCTGTATTAACTATGATATTTAACCATAGTTAAATATCTCATGTGCAGGTTTTGAGATCAAGATAACAAGAAGACATTTAGAATACCAGGAGTGAACAGAAAAATGAAATCAGATTGCTCGTTACTTGAACTTACCTGGATCGCAAATATACATAAGTTCTTTGTTTCGACTGCTTTGTGAAGAATTCCCTAAAATAAACAGCTGCTCATGCAACTCAGAGCAAGACAGAATTCAACATGTTTTCTTGATTTCCACACAGAATAATAGTTTGGATCTCCGCTTTGTAGTCACGTGTGGACAAAGTGGCAAGATATGTGGACTGCTGGGTCTAGAAGCGTATGTGTGTGTTTTGTGTGTATCAAGCAAAACAGCAGAAATGTGCGCACAGTTTGTAAAGCTTGATTGATGAGACACTGTGCACAAACCAAGAGCAGCCCCCTGATCAGTGACCCCATACTATGTCTCTCTCTCTCTCGCTCGCTCACACACACACACACCCACCCACCCTCCTCTCCTCAGGTCCAAGATCCTTGTTCTACTAAAACCATGCAAGCTCATTTTTCAGTGAGGCCAATTAGGTAAAGCAAACTCTCCAAGTCCAATTCTGTTGCTTAAATCATATTGATCACCATGGCTGCATGTTAGAATGGATACTTATGAGCCGGGCCAGAATACCAATAAGTCTCTCTCTGTCGCTCACTCCCACTCTCTCGCTCCCTTTTCCAGTGTTCCTCCAGGTGTGCTGCTGCTGACTGCTGCACACATTGTCACTGAACACTAGACTCTAGTGTTTCTAACACAATGCTGTACAAACTCCTTACTACATGGACTTTTCTCATATTCAGTATTTAGTGACATACAATCACTGTGCCTTAACAATATACTCTAATTATACTCTTTAATTCTAGTATTTGTACCTCTGCTTTCTTTGGCTCAGCGTAGAGACAAAATGGTTCAGGAGCTTTATCCAGTTTATGAGGTTGTTCATTTTCTTCATTATTTTGTTCATTTGTTCATCATTTTGGTTCATTTTGTGGATTGCTTCCTTCAGTTTCTTGATTAGGTTGTTCTTTTTTTTTCTTCATTTGTTTATTGCATTTACTATTATTTATAATTTTGTTCTTGTTTGTTCACTTTCTGTATATTTTCTTCATTTTCTTAATTATTCCGTTAATTTTGTGATGGTTTATGCTCATTTTGAGGATTATTTCCTGAAGTTTGTCGATTATTTTGTTCATTTCATGGATCATTTCTGTTCATTTTTTGTTTAGTCTGTTAATTTTCAACTGTCTTAGTTATTATTTTGTTTCTTGATCATTCTGTTCATGTTTTCTTCACTTATGATCATTTCCTTTTCTGTGTTCATTTTTTCAATGCTTTTGGTAATTACTTTGTTCATTTTTGTTCAGTTAGTGGATTATTTCCTTAAGTTTCCTGAGAAATAGATTTTGTTCATTTTCTTGATTGTTTTTGTTCATTTGTCTTTACTTTGTGCATATTTTACTCATTTTCTGGGTTATTTGGTTCATTTTTACTCAATCTGTCAATATTTTGCTTATCTTCACTTTTTTATTATTTGTGTCATGTGTGGGTTATTTCCTTAGGTTTCTTGGTTACTTTGTTCATTCCATGTTCATTTTGTGGATCATTCATTTTTTCCTTCATTTTCAGATTATTCTGTTCATTTTCAATAGTTTCGGTTATCATTTTGTTCATTTTTTTCCTTCATTTACATTTATTTATTTTAGTGCATTCATTTTTTTCAATCCTTTTATTTATTATTTTGTTCATTTTTGTTCACTTTGTGTATATTTTGTTCATTTTCTGGATAATTTTGTTCATTTTTTGATCATTTGTGTTCATTTTCTGAACTATTTCCTTAATTTTCTTGAATATTTGTTCATTGTATGTTCATTTTCTGGACCATCTCCATTTGTGTTTATTTTCTGAACTATTTCATTCATTATCTTGAATATTTTGTTCATTGTATGTTCATTCTCTGGATCATCTCCATTTGTGTTCATTTTGCTGATTTAACCACTTATTTCTAGTGGTTAAAATTATTAATTTGTTCATTTTTGTTTATTTTCTTGATCATTTTGAATACTGTTTTGCATAAATCATTCACTTCTATGAAAATAGCAATAGGTGAAAATATATGAATTTAACAGACATAATATAATTTCCACACTGTTGTTTGACTGGTGCATTTTAATGACATCACCTTGTTACACCTGGTTCTTCTGTGTTTAATGGAGAACTAGCATCACAGTGGTTTATTTTGATTTTGCCTCATTCAAATATTTCTGTATTGAGTTTTGGATTATTGTATCATAATTACTAGTCTTATACAACAGTGGTGGTATAAAATAAATGCTACAGACAATCATAGTATTAATCATTATATCCCGATTAATCATCCCCTCAGATTTCAGTATAGTGACAGCCCTGCATACACATCAACCTCAGGAACATTTGGGCCAGTGTGATGGAGCTCCAGCTGCCTCTGAAACTTCACCACTGCCCTCTGCTGTCGGTTGAGTTGAACTACAGGTGAAAACATGAAACAACAATGACCGTGGACAGCCAACGCTTCTTTCTCTGCAGCTGGAGTCTCTCACCACCATCTGGTCACAGACTGGGGAACTCGCAGAGCGCCTGGCTGCTTATCTGGAGAGCGGCTGTGTGTGATGAAAGAGAGGCAGGGAGCGAGCCATTTGGCCCCGGCTGATAATGAATCAAGGAGAGATGAATGGATTCCAGGGTCAATCCAGAAAGCACCCTGCAATGTTAATAGCTGCTCACGCAATTTACGCATCTCTGCCTGATGAGTGGTTCCCATGTGTTTGTAGCTTCAGCTTATTGAACCCATTATGTAACGACTGCAAGAAAAGCAACATAAAGTCCCCTCCCAGTGACCTGTATTTTTTTTAAGGATACACTGATCATTATACTAAAATCCCTCCTATGTTAGAGGTCACTATGGGACACAAGCCACAACCTGCAACAGAGGCATATTCAAAGGAGATTTACCAAACAGATCCATAAATACTGAGTGAAAGGTTCATTTCTCCACTGTCCTTACTCATTTCACTTAACCTGCAGTAAACAGACAAGCAACAAGCCCTGCTTTAAAAGACTAATTCTGAAATGGGAATGGGCATGGAATGTCTCAGTTCAGTTTTGATTCAAAGGAGCTAAAGTTATCAATAAGCATAGACAAATAATGTTTCTGGATGTCACTGGACAAACCTACACCCTGTCAGGGCAAAGCCATGCAGGGTAATAAACCAGCTGATGACTTAATCTGACCAGATCTAGTCAGAAATGTAGAGACATGTTCTCTCTAGTCAATGGAAACCTATTCAATTAATGGAAAGTATAGATTTACTTTAAAAAAAATGTATTTTCACTATATGTCAGTCATAAACCCCATTGTCATGAATGTTAGTGATCATTCCAAACACATAAATTCCTACATAATCATTCTAACATATTTTTGAGCATTTTGAAACCACAAACTTCTCTATGAAGCACGCAGCTAGAGATAATCTTGGATTCTGGTTGGCGCTATACAAATGCAACTGAATTGAACGGAGTTAAAACTGAATGCCCCTCCTTGAATCATCACCTTATCGTGGCGGAGGGGTTTGCGTGCCTAAGTGATCCTACGAGCTATGTTGTCAGAGGCAATTCGCTTCTGGTAGGGTCTCCCAAGGCAAACTGGTCCTAGGTGCAGGTCAGACTAAGAGTGATTCAGAAGACCCTTGTAACTATGCTTTCCTGTGGGCCCACCACCTGCAGGAAGGGTCGTTAAGGGTCCAGTGCTGTGTGGGTTAGGTAGCAACCAAAGGTGGAGGCCTGGGTGGTCAAATGCCCAGCTGCCAAAACTAGCTCCAACTGGGAGGAGCCCCTGGGGCAGACCCAGGACACGCTGGAGGGACTACGTCTCTCGGCAGGCCTTGGAATGCCTGAGGGGCGCCACAGAGAAGCTGGCTGGGGAGAGGGAAGTCTGGACTTCTCTGCTTGGGCTGCTACCCCCGCGACCTTGGCCAGGATAAACAGAAGATGACGAATGAATATATGGATGGATAAAACTGAATGCAGCTGACTGTCATAGAGTTACATTATCTAAAGACTGAGAGAAACAAACTTACAATGAGCGGATCCAAAAATTGGGAAAAGCTCATTATGATGCCACAGTGACCCCACGACTGACTCATGATGCTCAAGAGGCAGGGTACATTCCACACCACACAGAAACTCATCATAAAAAAATCAGCAAACTAATAATCTGCAGTGCATGTGAGGAAATATGTCAGAAGACTATTCGGAACAAAGCATCAAGAGTTGTGGACCTGCTATTACTACTACTACTATTATTATTATTATTGCTGAACTCAGGCTGTGTTCACAATGGCCCACCACATACTCATGTCAAATCACTTAACTCTGAGGTGTTTTGAGTTATTTTTTTACACTGTGTGATGTATTTACCTCCTCATCTTTAGTATTGACGTCCACCTTCTGGGTGGTGATGGCCTTGCTGATATGGTCGATGTTATTTTCTCTGCAGTAGTCAAAGATGTTCTTATCTTCTTCCCTGAGAGAAATACAGAGGCGGAATGGAAAATGGTTCAGTCAACACATGGATCAGTGTTTAGTTCAGAGTAAAGGCAGATCAGGGTAGATAGGACTTTTCCCACACCATCAGTACTGGTAGAATTTGACCCTGATGGCTAATGTGTTTCTAAACCATAATGACTGATTCTGAAGAAAAGTAAAACCTAAAATAAACTAAACAGGTTTCCTTGAACATATTTTGAGTTTAACTGCTATCCTGTCTTTGAAGTCAGTCAATTTCCATCAGTTAGATTTTTTTTTCAGGGAGGAGGGAAGGGGAGGGTGGCATTCATCTGATATTCCATCTCATAATATCCTTATTGTATCACTCAACCTTAAGTTAACACAAACAAAAATAAAACATTTCTTCAAAGTAACGCCATGTGTCTGGATGACTGATGCAGAGGTTCCCAAACTTTTTTAGCTCAAAACCCCCCCAAAAAAGAGATGCAGTGATCTTGAAACACTGACAAAATTCAATCTAACCTGTGACAACACTTTACATCATAAATCAACAAAATGTCAAAAATATCCATGCATTTTGTGACTAATTCCATGTCGAGGTGGTTAATACAAAATACAGGAGTATCACAGAGACTAATGAACTGCTCTGTTAAAATCAAGATTTCTGAAACATAGGAGTCAGGACTTTAAATGCACAGGAGACTGTTTAAGTGGGTCACAATCTATTCATTTTATTTTAGCTCATTCTCTTGATATTTTCATTCATTTTGTTGATTATGTTGTTAATTTAGACTATTTTTCCTTAGATTTTATTCATTTTATCATCTGGTTTTGTTAATCTTTATTCATTTTCTTGATTGTTTTTGTTTTTTTCTGCATGCCTTGCACACTTCTGTTATTGTCTTCATTTTCATCATCATTTTGTCTACCTCCATTTATTTTCTGATTATGTTGTTGAACAAAAGAAGTTCAACCATTTTAATTCAAGGTAAAATGCAAAAAAAGACTCCTGCTAATTTATATAAAAAAAAGTTGAAATTCAGAGTTTTCTATGTTTCATTATAATTATAATGGTACATTTTGGTTATTTTCTTAATGACTTTGTTCAACTTTATACATTTCATTCATTTTTTTGTTTTTTTTGTCATTTAATTATTTCATACATTTTGTGGATGTTTTTGTTCAATTTTTCTACATTTCATTATTTTCTTTTTATTTTATTCATTTTTAACATTTATTCATTTTTTGGATCATTGTGTTCTTTTTTGTTCATTTCTTCATCATTTTGTTAAATTTTTCTACATTTCATTACTTTATTGTTCATTTTACAGACTGTTTTATTCATCTTAACATATTTATTCATTCTTTGTGCTCAATTTTGTTCATGGTTAACATTTTTTTAATTTTATGAATAATTTTGTTAGTTGTTGCCAATTAGAATTCATTTCATGGATCATTGTGTGAATATTTGTCATTTTCTGGATTAATTAATTTTTTTCTTAGCACTTTTATATATTTTGTGGATCTTTTTTTCATTTTCTTGATTATTTTACCTATTTCTTAACATATTTATTCATTTTGTGAGTCATTTTGTTTATTTTGTTCATTATTTTATTCTTTTCTTATAATTTTTACTCATTTTGTGGATCATTTTGTTCATTTTCACTGATATGATATTCATGATATTATTTTTTATTATTTTGCTCAGTGCCTATATGTTTCTCATTCTGATTTATTTATTTCAAACCATACTTTAAAACAAAAGGAAAGAACAAAATAGACAGAAATCAGACTCTTTGAAGTTCGGAAGGGGTGTAGGATGAAGTGAAACTCTTATCTACTTCTAACCCTTTTTTTACCAAATTTTAAATCAGTAACTCAAAGTTAAGGCTTTTTCAGTCTTACATAATGATATTTAGCATTTACAGCATTATATTTGAATATTTAACACAACACAAATCACTGTAATACAAAATATACAGTTTTCAAGAAACCTCTTAAAATGTTATTTTTGAAGGTTTAAACTACCTAATGTTTCACATATTTTCATGTCTTCACTGCAGCTGTTCCATAAATGAACCCCTACTGTAGAAATACAGTGACGTTTGGCATTTGTTCTTGCAGCTGGTTTTGTGAACATGCACGTTCCTCTTAGACTGCACATACGGTACTCTCCCTCTTGTGGAAAAACCTCTGGATACTCTTTGGTAACTGATGAATTTTTACTCTATCAGAACAGATTTGAATTTGACCAGGTTCTGAAATTTCAGTTTTTTTTTAATTTGGTGAAGAGTGGGTTTGTTGGTTCCCTATAAGTGGATTTGGTGATTATTCATATGACTCTTTTTTGAAGAAGAAAGACAGGGTTTGTTGGTGTCTTTTCTTGTATGTGTTGCCCCATATCCATTTAATGCTCTTAAATGTTTAAACTGTAATGTAAAATATGCAGAAAATGCTATGTGGGACCATTTACAGCAAAAAAGGGCACAGAAAATTCACTTGATGTAGTGGTTATACACATCAGCTCTGCCAATGTGTCGGGGGTTTTTTCAGTGAAATTCAGTACAGTAAAAGCAACTGTCAACATAAGCAACCCCAACTGAGTGGATCATGTTGGAGTTAATACATGATGAAGTACATGAAGAAACACAAGACAGAGTTTATGCCCCGTTGTCACTGCTGGTATCAGCTCAGTGTGTGTGGTTTTTTTTTTTTACATTTCCACCACTTTGTAAGCTGGACTTTGTCAGAGTGTTTTTGGTTTCTGTTTTGTTGTGCTTTACAGCAAATCAAGGTGATTCCTAAACATGATGTCAAATCCTGCTGATCATTTATTGCTTCATCCAGGATTGCTGTTGTGTCAATCTGAGTGTCATCATGTTGAGTAGCAGGACAAGCCAGTGCATTTTTCCTTGGCCACTATCTTGTTAAATCAACTATGGATTTTAAGTCTAAACAGCTCACCAAGGAAAAGTCTTTAAACTATATTTTATTTTAACAATTATAATTTACAGTTTGCTCAATTGAGCGGAGTCAAGTTAAGTTGTGTTCAGAAAATGCACTGCAGTGGTCATACACCTCATCTGTCTGATATTTTTTCTATCTTGCAGTAATTTTAGAAAAACTAGCTGTCACATGACATGTGTTAACTTGAATTCCTACGCAATCCACTCAGTTTTGGTTGCTGTTATTGAAATATAGCAATAGCAATTGAACAGTGCTGTAGAGCCACACTAGTGCTCACAACAGCACAGTCTGCTGCAGTAAATATGAATCAATCTTTCATTTCAATAAATGACAGTCTCCAGTAGTCTGCATATATGTTCACTAATTATCATTCAACAGAAAATGCTTCATTATCTTTTTTTTTTTTTTTTTTTTAACTTCTCTTCCTGCTGAAAATAATTACTGTTGAGTCTTTGACTTGGCTTTGACAATTCATTGCCGTTTGTCTAAGTGTTAATTGTCTCCTCTGGGTCATATTTAGCTGATGAGTTTCCAGTAAGACATTACGCTGATAAAGGGATCAGCTGCAGCACATTTTCCTCTGTATCAATGCAGTTTGCTAAACAATGGTGACTTAATAACTCGGCAGTAAAAAAAATGATAGTGTCCCTTTTTTCAAAGTGACAAATCTGTAACCTTAGTGTACCTGTGCCTAATTATGATAATATCCCTCATTAAAAAGGTGGAATTAAAAGACTATTTGATGTAGCTCAGCTCAACTGATGTAGCAGCAGCAATTTGTGTGATATTTCTGACTTTGAGGGTTTGAGTTACTCCTACAATGGCATGAAAAGAAGCTTTTAGAAGTAAACATGTTGCGACACAAACCACTCTGCTTTAACAACATAGAAACACACCAGTCGATGACGTCTGAAGGTTATAATTTGTCAACAAGTAACAACATGGTGTTGCTCCAAGCCTGATGAACACACCAACGAGGCTGCAGCAAGTTGGCTCTGAGACAGTTTTCTGTCTGGCATGTCCAGACACATGTCTACGATTGTCTGTTGTTCAGAATATTCAGAGTGTTTCCGACTTATTACTTACATTTTATGATGATTGAGGAAAGTAATATAGAGTCTAAAAGTTTGGCATTTTTGTGCATAATGCAGGGTAAAATTGAAAAATATGACACTGTTTCTCAAACATTTTGGCTCAAGGCCTACAAAAGGAATTTGCTGTCTCCTTGGTACACAAACTTAAAAATATGCATGACGTAGCATGTTGGTCTGTTTACAGTAAATGTAAAAGGTGGTAACCTTGAACTTTACCATTTTTTTTTTACAACACCAAAATAAAAATCAGCAAAATAAGCACCAGCAAAATCAATAAAATATTGAACAAAATTTCCAAAAAGAAAAAAGTGAACAAAAACTACCCCAAACCAAATTAGCAAAAATTAATTTCAAAAATCTGCGGCCCAAAAAGAAGGGCTCCACAGCTAATTTTGTTTTTGAAATCTATTGATAATAGAATGATTAATGCCATGATATCACTTGATGACCTGGGCAAATATTTTCCCCCCACTGAAGATGCATTATTTACTGATTTAATTTTTAGGCTTATGGCAAAATGAGTTGGTAATATGTGGTGTGATTTATGATGGTAAAAAGAAACAGTGCTGCTCTGTAAAAGATGAATTACACTTATTTCTACATAAACACAATTCTTTCCTTCTATACCTTCTTGTACAATTGTCGGAGGAATCTGAACTTAATTATCTTAGATGGAAAGCTTTATCTCTTCGACAGACTTATAATTGAGATCAAAATTATTATCCCCCAATGAAAATGTGATTCTTTCCCCATGCTGCTCACTCCAGTTCTATGTACTGTACTTGGAAACACTTTGATAACTCCTCCTGCTTTGTGTCCATCAATAAACCCTCCTTCTCAGACCTAAACTCGTTTCTTTTGTTTGTGGGATGATTCTTGCGGTGTTTTTGGTGGTCTGTGCTATTTCTGAGTAAAAACGTCAGTTTTTCTACCTCTTCTATTAATTTTCTAATGCAAATAAATATAACTTACCATTTCTTAATTAAACTAACATGCTTTGGTAAAAATACGGCACTCTTCTCAATAGCAATTGAGAAAAGAGTCTGACAAAAAAATTCCCAAAAATTACACAGGGAGCCTAATAATTTTGATGTCAACTGTATATCCCACAAACCTGTCAACACCTTTGAGCCTGTTATGCCTCAGGCTTTATTCAGTGTTACAGTTACATTGGTTGGACTTCTGTGTGTTTCTCAATTCACAGTTACAGTGGCCTAGATTATTTTATTGTTGATACGCTGGCACGTCATGTATTTTACAACTGGCAGGTGGAACATTGATCATTCACGCAGAATGTGTCTGATTTTCTTTATCAGTTTGAGGATAACAAACTGATAAAGGTTTGTCCTGTGAATGATGTTATTTCATTTCATTCCAGTTTTCCATTTTCATTCTCTATATTTGCTAGCCTGTATTTATTAAGTGTCTACTCAATGGTTTCTAACCTATGTTCTGTAACACAAACTTTAACATTCCTGTTAATACATTTCTGTGTCACTGATTTGTTAGAGCTGTGCTGATCATACAAGATTTGAGATATGTAAGTTTCATGGTGCTTTGATCTCGATCTGGATGATGTGACCAGAAATGTTATGCTATCATGACAATAATTTTCACGATAAAAGTCAGATGATGAAATCTTTTACAGGATTTTTTTTAACTGAAACTGAAGAAACCAAACAATCATCTAAAAATAATTTCTGCAGTTTCTTAGGTTGGTATTTCTGATAACTCTCTGCAGCAGACGTAGCTCTTGGTCTCCCTCTCCTGGGACGGTCCTCATGAGAACCAGTTTCATCATAGTGCTTGATGATTTTGGCGTCTGCACTTGGGGCAAAACTTCTTGAGATTTTTCAGATTGACTGACTTTCATTTCTTAAAGTAATGACAGACTGTCTTTCCTCTTTAATTAACTCAGTGTTTGTTGCCATAATATGGATATATACAGTAGTTATAGTAGCACTAATGGGGCAGATTTCTAATTGGCTGATTTCCAGTTCCCGGCTTAAGCCGGCCGTACCAAGAGAATCACAACTTTCCTCATCCAAACCCACCTGGAAATCTGCTTGATGTACGATGGTTCCCGACCCAGATTTTTCAGTCTTGATGACGTCCTGACAGAAATCATGCCGAGTCAACATGTTGAATCAACATGTTGAATCGCCAGGACTCAGTCTCAGAGATGTGTGGCGGTCATGACTCCGACTTTGCAACTTTTATAATGGTTGGGCATGTAGACAATAGGTGGTGCGATGGACAAAAAACATGTACAAATGTGGACAAAATTGTTGGTACCCTCTGTTTATGACAGAAAAACCCACAAAGGTCACAGAAATAACTTGACTCTGACAAAAGTAATGATAAGTAAAAAATTTATGAAAATTAACCAATGAAAATCAGACATTGCTTTGGAATTGTAGTTCAGCAGAATTATTTTAAAAAACAAACTCACGAAACAGGCCCGGACAAAAATGATGGCAGCTTTTTAATATATTGTTGCACAACCTTTTGAGGCAATCACTGCAATCAAACGATTTCTGTAACTTTCAATGAGACTTCTGCACCTCTCA
>JAQQAE010000946.1:0-28319 GCA_029823295.1 Pseudamia nigra
AGCCCCCCCCCCCCAAAAAAAACCTGAATACTCATGAAAATCAACAGAAGTTAAATCAGTGAAGAAATTGAACAAAGTGGACAAAACAACCAAAAAAATAATGCACAACAATGTACCAAGCTACCAGGGAAATGAGACAAAACCAACAAAATAATCAAGAAAATGTAGCAAAATAAACAACATGAGTAGAAATAAGCAACAAAATGAATGAACAAAAATGAAAAAAGCTACAAAACAGAATAACTGGGACAAACTGAACTTATAAATTGAAACAAAATAATCAAGAAAATGAGTGTGTGTGTGTGTGTGTGTGAGTGAGAGAGAGAGGGGGGGGGGATGCTCATTCCACTGGTAGTGAGGGGGACGAATCCAACCCACCCCCTTGAAATCTACGCTCGTGGTTTCTCGGGTGGCTAAAACATACTTGGCCAGTTTGCATAATTTACATAATTGCAGTTGGTGGACTGGAAAGTCTTTCAAGTGGTCAAAAGAAGGGGAAAACTCTGCATAAAAGCTTTACATTTATGTCTTCAGGCATTCTTGACAGAGCTCTGCTGAGACAAGCAAGAAAAGAAAGTGAAAGTTAGAAATATCTTAATTTCAATAAATGGAATCAAAAAATGAAGAGGATAGCTGTTGAAGCGAAAGACTGGAGTGATAGGACTTCCATCCTTAGGCAGCAGCTCAGTCTCATGAATTATCATGAGACGCTAAGGCAGAGCACCACACTGTAAAAATAGTGCACTGTGAAATTCACTTCATACATCTGTAGTCGTGTAAAATGACAGAAGTATTTCCCTAGCAAACACTGACAGCAGACGTCGGGAAGGTTTTGTGGTAAAGCACGGAGACGGAGGTAAGTTTTTCTTGCCCTGATTACAGCATTATTTCATCGGCCTGGTACCGTAGTGCTGTCAATACGGACAAAAAAATGAAAGCTGCCAGACAGCTAGTCTGTCAAAAACAGTCAATGTTATAAATAACATCGCAAAAGCCTAGGCAGGCGTCTGCGTACGTATGATGAATTTCAAGTTAGAGAAAGGAAACGGAGCCACAAGCGTGCATATCATCAGTCTGTCTGCTTTAGTGGCTGCTGTGATAAACCATCCACCACTGAGTGAATGTTCATAAACAGGATGAGACAGCGAGAGGTGAGGGGAGGATCCGTGTTTTATAAGCACCAGGAAAGACAGAGTCAATTTATTACCACAGTGTGACCATAAATATACACATCGGTGGCTATTTTAGTTTTCCAATTACCACCATTATGTTGAAATTAGTTTGGGTTTCTTTGTTCTTCATATTCAGTGGTTAAAGTATCACTTTAATCAGATCGGCTGCATCACATCGCTAGACATTTATAGTGAGGAAACACTGCTGTGTCATTTTGGTTCTAATGCCTCGTTCAGACCAACAATCAGGGTCGGACCAGAGTTAGCTGCCCCGGGTTCAAACCTTCGTTTGTCAGTTCATACCGAGCCAGTCAACCATCCCGGGTCATGGCAATTCAGATTGGACCCAGGAGAGATGCATGCTAATGAACTTAGGGGCGGAAAACAACATTTCTTCTCTGACAGAGGAGAGCTGTACAAGACTGGTAAGTGCTGCATGGCGAGAGCTGTGTCTATGGTACAGACAGTCCATTCACCCAGCACTGCTCCTGTTGTTTGTTGTGGCCGTGGATCTTTGTGTACTGTTTTTTTCTTCACTTTATTGGCAATCTGTTTTTGGGACCAGCAGATGCCTCTTAATTTTGTTGGCATACGTGACGTCCATCACCATTCCAGTCGGCTGTATTTCCTCCTCTCCGCGTATGGTGAGGAACTTTGCCAGATGTCTATACTTTTTGGTCAAAGTTAATCACCAGTGCATTTGAAATTCATTTGTCTCTCAAGTCCTGCCTTTCTCTGGCCCAGCTGTGAACAACGCAGGCTGCTGCTATTCGCACCGCAATCAACCCTGGTCCAACCCTTGTTGAATCCATCTCTTGACCCGGGTCTCCAAGCAGGGTCATCCAACCCAGGTTAATCAGAATCAGAAATACTTCATTAATCCCCAGGGGAAATTATTTGGTCACGGTTGCTCCCTGCCAGAATACTATACAAGCTACAGTGAAGAAAGTACAAAGATAGCTGTAGTATAACATAACAATCTGAACTGTCAAAATAATAGTGGTATAATAACCCTTCTATACACAAAATCAACCACTGCCCTACCCGGGTTGGAACCTTGGTCTGAAGGTGAGCAACACAGCGCAAGAACAAATGCACCGTTTTCAAAAAATGAACCGTGCAGTGTTGAAACAGTTAATTGTCTAAGTACAGTTGAGAGTGAAGTGAAAGAAAAATGGAAAACCCTACAAAACTTCTGTAACAGATCTCCATTTGATTCAGTCACACTAAACTGATTCGGTTCAGAAAACGTGGCCAAAAATAAATAAATCAATAATTGAACTGAAATGACTTTTTCATAAATTTAATTGCTTTAACACATGTGACGATAGATTAATAGAAGTCAGATATAGCAGGAGAAATTAAACAGTCTCTGAAGTAGCAATGCAATTATAATGCTTCAAACAAATTGGCAGTGACCAATCATATCGCTTGACTATCTAGGGCAGAATGATACTTTTTCAAACAGAGGCTGAGTGTGGAGTTGGAAAAGGGGGAAATTAATTGTTCTGGTCCGTGAGATGGGATGTGTGTATGTGAGTATTTGTGTCTCTGTTTGCCCTCGTCTGCACACCATGCACTTACTGCCTTTATGCATGAAACCCTTTGTAAGGTGTGGTCTGTATCTGCCCAGTACACATGTACACGTTTCATGTTGTAAATCACTCTCATGGGGTGTGTAGATAAAAACAGTCCAGTGTGGACAAGGGAACAGCAATAAAAGTGAAAGCAGAAGTGAAAAAGTGCAATTCCACTAACAGATGCTTTTGTTGTAGCGGTCACTGTGGGCTCATTTGCTTCAACCCATAACTGTACTGGTGGTTGTTTTTGGAAATGATTTCTCCGGAACGCTTTCATGTCTGCTGTGCGGCGTTCGATTGACAGCAGTGGTGGACAGTTGGACTTTTGGAGCGTCTCATTGCATGCCAAGGATTTTTCTTTACTGACACTCCTACTGCATTTGTGGTTATGGAGGAATTTGTTATGCAACTGTTTCCATGAAGCTTAGTTATGACCTGGCCTGGTACCATAATTTGTTATATTAGCCTTGGCACTGCCAAAGATCCTCTATTTTACAAGAAAGCCCAGTAAAGGCTTGGCTTATGGCATGAAACGACACACTTGTTTCCCATAGACGCGCCATCGATGAATGAAAGTAAATTAATATGGTCTACGTGTTACAATACAGACTAAAATCATGTTTTCACTGGTAACCAGCACTATGTTTATTCTTAGAATCATCCTTTTTATTTCCCTGCTCATATTTACATGCTTCAAGCCTGATTTTTTGAAGAGAATAATGCTGATGTCAGATCTCGCATGGTTTGAAAACTAGCCGGCTAATTAGGGCATCTAGTATGTATGCTAACTAGCGTGCATACATATTGCATGAATTTGACATTAAGGTCATCAAATTCAACTATATGTGGTAATATTTAGCAAGAGGCTGAACCCATTTAATGGCATTGAACATATCAGTTTCTACAGTAGTTGGTGTTTTCAGTTAGCATTAGCTTGGTCCAGCAGTGCACACATGAACGTATGACGTAACGGTGGCTATATTTACAGCTTTTCTGCAGTCTCTGATGTACGTATTTTTTTCTGGATAATTTACTGCTAGCTGGAGTCAAGTGTTATCTTTTAGTATATTCACCCAGTCCTGCTCAAAGTAAACGGGTTTCAGGGAGACCTATGTCAAAATGTGAAAGCGTACTTGTAGGTCATGCATTTGGTTATATGTGTGTGAATAGGCATAATGTCACTTTGCATTTCTATTAAAGTGAGTCATATTTGTGTCTATATGTTAGAGGATAACTGGCGCAGACATTGTCAGTAAGATCACACGCAGTCTACTTCAGTGACCAAACCGAGCCAGCTTAAAATACCGAGAACCATTACACAGCTCCGCTCTAACAAAGATGATTGTTCTTTAGCCCAAAGGGCCGAGGGATGATGAAATCAATGCAATTTTCATGGAGCGGGGTGGCCTGGATATGCTGAACCCATCGGAGTCCCCCCTCTGATGCATTAGTCTGTGCAGCTCAGCTCCTCTCCCCTGCAGACAGTGATGGATCTGATTCATTTCAATGGTGGCCTCCAGTGCACACTCCCATTCGGCTGGGTGACAGTGGCAAACTGGTGCCGGCTTCTCACATATCTGCCCGGGAAGAGGTGTGGGGGGGCAGTTGTAGCTGCCGGGAGTCGACAACGACATTTAACTTGTGCTTTTCTTATTTGAGTGTTTTCATCTGACCTTCATTTACAATTATATCTTTTCTAAACTCTGAGTGTATTAAAATTGCCTTGAGTTAGTTTTGGCACTGCAGTTAGTTTTGGTGTTTGGCTGAAACTGGACTAGGATGCATATTATATACAGTACACATGGCCTTAAACCCTTTATCAAGTATTGTGATCACATGGTCGATCTTTTTGTGTGATCAAATTGCTCATGTAAAACCTCATTTTTGGCAGTGAGTAGAAATGAATAAAGACAATCAAGAAAATTAATAAAAAATTTACAAAATAATTAAGAAAATGAGTAAAAATGAACAAAATAATCAAGAAACTGAAGAAAATGACAAACTACCCCGGAAAATGCACAAAAATGAACCAAATGACCAGAAAAATGAGGGAAAAAGGAAGAAAATATTCAAGAAAATGCATGAAATAGAACAAAATAATGAAAAAGTGAACAATATGATCAAGAAATCAACAAAATTAACAAACGTAAGCAAGAAAACAAGTAAAACAAATGCCAAATAATCAAGGAAAAGGAACAAAAACGAATAAGCAACAAAATGGACAAAATAAGTGAATGTGTTTTCTGTTGTTTAATCTCTACTCCCCCTAAATAATCTTTACATCACAGCCCTATATTTCATTGTGCAGCAGAGACAATAAGGAAACACTCCTCCTCCTTCTGTAGATGTGTTGGTGTGTGACCCTGACTGTCCGTCTCCCCGTCTGCCTCCTGGTGAGGCATTAAGGAGGACAGAGGAGCGACCGGACTGAAGCGATAGAACTCAGTGAACCTTGGGGCTGAGCTTTCCTGGAGGTGGAGGAAGGGGGGGGGTGTCCACTCCCTTAATCTTCAGGGTGTAAGGGAAGGAAAAGACGTGGAGCGGTGGGCCGAGGAGGAAAAAAGAGGAAGGTGCGGTTACGGACATAAAGTGAAAAGTGAAATGACTTGCAAGGCCGGTGAAATATCCAGGGTGTCGACGGGTATCAGATGAGGAAGACCTTTTGGAGATCAAGTTTAATCTAATTTAAGACTGATTTTTGGAGACGTCATCCTTGGCAAAAAAGTAGATTTCACATAGGAGCACTGGTTCAGTTAATCCATAATATCTCCAGTTTCTTCAACAGAGATGAATCAAAACATAACCGTTTTTTATGTGATTTTTTTTCTTTAAATGTGACAGGTAAGATGTGAAAAACAAATTTGAAATGAACCGAATATGCAGAAAATCAAGAGAAATGGCCCAAACTGAACAAAATAATTCAAAAACTAAACAAAGATGAAGAAAATACTGCAATCGAGAAAATGAACTAAATAAATAAACAAAAGCAAACAAAACAATCAGTGAAATGAACAAAAATCAACAAGATTTGGACAAAAATGATCAAAACTGAGCAAGAAATGAGCAAAATATTCTATGAAATGGACAAATCTACATGTAAACAGACAACCATTTCTGTGCAACTGTGGCCTTAAAGCAGAAAAACAAGGACTTTAGCAGAGAAGGCCTCGAAATAAAGAAATAAAACGCAGAGACTGCAATGAGATTAAATGTCTACAGTGACTAAGACCTGACGAATTCTAAAGCAATACTACTTAACGTCCTTACTCAAGACATTTTAAAACACCCGCATAATCACGCCGATGCCAAAATGCATCCATGTGCAAGCGATGCCCTTGACTTGCCCGCTCACGTCTTTGTTTTTGTCATGTTCAGCTCCCGCGCATCTAAAATTCCGGGAAAAGGCACAGAAGAAAAAGAGGTGGTGTTCAGACGAGCGGCGTGTTGTGAAAATGGAGAGGTGATGCCCTCGGAGGTTGAGGGCCTGCGGGGAGGGTGAAGGACGGAGAGTCGGAGACAGGGGCTCAGCGTGGCGCTCGAAACTGACACACAGCCACAGGACACAGGCTCCAATTAGAGTCATGGCAACACTAATCAAACCTGATCTACAACCTCTGGCTGCAGGGGGGAGGAAATTGCATGTGAATGTGTGTGTGCCGGGGTATTCATGCTCTCTGAGAGCACAGTCACACTGTTCCCCGTCAGTTTTAAAACATTTTCTATTCATTTTATGAAGCAGACGGAGTATAAAATCAGGCTTTTATCTCTTTTGCCTCTTTCTAAAACTGGCCTTGAGGCTCTGGAAATAACACTCAACTTTCAAAACAGCTTTTCATTTAATTCAGCCTAAACCAAGTCATTTGCATTTTGTGTTTAGTGATCTCACTTATACCCTCAAGGCTGGCGTACACTGTGCAACTGTTTTGTCTGCAAACACATGCGAATCCAGTGTACATTGTGCATTCTGACGTCCGCACCTGATTGTGCCATAGTACACTACACAAGCACATCAAACCTTCAGACATGGGGTTCTCATATTACTACATTAATACGCCTATGCCTGCCCATCTATGCAGAAATGTTTATAAACTTTTAGCCAAAGCTAATATTTGATATGTGATATTTATTGATTTCTTCTAGATTTCACTCGCTGTTTTCGTGCTGCTGGGCTGTTGCTTTACATCCACACAGAGGCGAAAAGCGCCCGGCCGAGCGCTTGAATCGCGTTCCCCGAACAAATGCGACCTGTCCTCCAGAGCGACTTATACATGTTTTTTTCTTCTTCATTATGCATTTTTTGGCTCGTGCGACTAACATTCCAGAGCGACATATCACCCGGCAAATACGGTAATTTGTTCCGATGCCGGCTCTCTCGTCAAGCCTCTTCTGCGACCGGAGAGGAGGGAGGGCAAGATTGAATACCACTGTATGTAAACGAAGCATACTTCGTCTTTAAATTGCATATTCTGGCTTTGTTGAACTTGTTAAAATGTCTCCTTTATGTGTGGCATAATTGGACTGGACGTGGCTTTGCTAAAGAATGAGGAAAAAGAGGATACTGTGTTTAAAATGAATAAAATCCACCATTGTAATGCACATTTCCTGAAGACGAAGGTCCCTTTGCTTCCTCTATTTCTGACTGTTTCCTTGTGATAAATATCCACCTGGCTATAATATAAATTCTTTTATCTGCCTATCCTACAGTGTTATTCTGCGAGCCTGTCAATCATAACTCAGTGAAGTGCTTCTTAGATATCATATCAAGGCCCAATGTGGGCAAGAAAAATCACACAGAGAATAGGAAGAAATGTGAGATGGTATCACGTCACCGACACAGGAAATGGGACTGTTTGAAGATTTGCATAGTGGTGTGGTCGTTTCATAAAGGTCCCCTCTCAACGCTTCCAAAAGCTATGAGGATACAGATTAGAGCTGGTAAAAGGAAAGCTCCTCATTTATCACCGTGTGCTGTGGAAATGTAGCTATCTGTCTTCTTCATTCACTGCCTATGCACACACAAGGCTGTGGTCCAGGATCTAACCTGGATTGTGGCCCCGTTGTTTATTAATTATTGTGTTTAGTTTATTTCTCATTTGGGGTGATTCTGTCCATTTTCCTTATAATTTTGGTCTTATTTCTTCTTATTTTCTTTGTTATTTTGTTTGATTTTTCTTGATTGTCTTGAATGTTTGGGTCATTTTCTTCATTGTAATGTTCATTTATTTCCATTTGTGTTTGTATTGCAGATATTGTCTTCATTTATTTGAGGGTATTGTGCTTTTTTTATTTTCTTGATTATTGTGTTTAGCTTAAAGCTCACTTTGGATGCTTTTCTTCATTATTTTATTATTTTACTGTATGTTCATTTCGCTCATTATTTTAATGTTTCTGTTTCTATGAATTGTCTTCATTGTGTGGTGATTTTTCTTGATTAATTATTTGTTTGCTGCTCATTTTGGTCATTTTCATTGATATTTTGTTTAGTTTTGTTGACTGACTTGATTATTTGGTTCATTGTATTTATTTCTGTTTTCATGTACTTTACATTTTGGTTTATGGTGCATATATTGTCTTCGATTATTTTGCTCATTTTTGTTCATTTTGTTAAAATTTTCTTCCTTTTTGTGTTTAGCTTATTGTATATTTGAGCTAATATTCTTATTTTTTTCATTTTATGTTCATTTTGCTTATGTTTTTTGGTTAATTTGGCTCATTTGGTTCATTTTCCTCATTATTTCATTCATTTTTTGTTGATTGTCTTGATTAGGTGGTTCATTTTCCTTGTGTTCATTGATTTGACATTTTTGCTTTGTTTTGCAGTTTCTTTTGTTGATTTTTGTTCATTGTGTGATTTTTTTTTCTTGATTATCTGGTTTTTTGTCACTATTTTGTTCAATTTCTTGATTATTGTGATTACTTTACTGCTTCTTCATTGTTACATTCATTTGTTGCTCATTTTGTTCATTTTCCTTGTTGACTGTGGTGATAATTTGGTTCCTTTTTGTTCATTGCACAAACAATTTGCTTATTTTCTTGATCATTTTGTTCAGTTCTGCATTGTATTTTTTAATTTTTTTCCCCTTAAGAATGAAGGTTCATGAACAAAGTCTTCAGACTTCTACATCCTCCTATTTTGTGCATTTAAACAGCAAAATATAAAAATTGCTGTTATTTTTCTGGCTGTGAATTTTAGATTTGAGTTCCAAGAGACGCCAAATGTCTCTTTTGGAAAACACTGAGTGGGAGCATGTATGAGAATGTGTATAGTATGGATATAAGAGACCTGTGCAGTCTGTGTCAGGTGGTGCATGATTAGAATACTAATCAGAATATCACTGAGCAAACAAAGGAGGAGCAATTAAAACCAACTCCTCGTGCTGCCAATTAGTCCGCCGCACGTCCTCGCCGTTACCTCATTGGCCATGGCGACCCGCCGGGCCACGATGAGCTGGATCATCCCTCGCTTGTTGCCCTCCACTGACATGGACGTCCGCAGCGCTTCCATGGCGTCCTGGTTGGTCTTTCCCAGCAGCGACTCCCCGTTGACAGCGATGAGCTGGTCGTTGACGCGCAGACGCCCGTCCTGCACACAAACCGCTCGGTAACGTTAAAGTCCGGATCGTGCAAGTCGCGTTAAATTCTCATGACTGTCATTTGATTTGAGCATGAACAGTTTCCACATTCCACAGCTGCTCCTCAGGCTATTTGAAGACTAATTTTAGGTCACATGTACCCTCGTACTGAGAAGATTCCAATAAATACGAAGGCATCTATCGTGTCTCTGTTTTAATTTCCTCGTGAACAAATTGTGTGCATTAATAATGCTGTTTACACATTTCAAATACTGATAAAAATGTCAAGTGTTGCCCCACGGGGATATCTGTGCCACTTAAATAATACAGAGTATGTGCATAATGTGATTATTTCATTATGGCGTCAGATTTCATTTTAAATTCAATATATTTTAGTAGGACAGCAGATATGTAGCACTGTGCTGCAACTTGCACGTGTCCAAACAGGGTCAAAAACCTATTTTTAAAACTTTTAAAGACCTTTTTAGAAACATTATGATGCAGTTTTACAGTGTGACTTTGGTGACGCGACACATTATCGGGTGTTGGCAGGTACAGGAGGGTTAGGGTAGGGTAACCCTAACCCGGCAGCTACAATTATGTATTATAGTGTTTGTTTAAGGTTTGCCAAGTAAATCTGAAGTGAAAAGGGTGAAATATCCTGTTTTATCCTTGTATCTTTTATCCTTTTTAACACATTTATTGCCATAAATTGCCCTTATTTCCTTCCATCTGACTTTTAAGAATGAATGTGAACTTCAAATGAAATGGAGTTGACCAGACAAGTCACGAATGTTGGATCTTTAATTTCTCCCATGAAATATATTATTAACCTTACATTACTGTTGTAATCAAACTCAAATGCACATCTTGATTTCGGTGCCTCCTTACAAGAACCCAAAGGAGTTCTTCAGACATGACAAAACTACTACCTCTGCTAAGAAGGCGGTGTTTTTGTTGGTGTTAATATATTTATCTATTTGTTCGCAACATCAGGTCAGCAGGTCAGAAATGGCACGAGGACCACTCAGTTAGATTCTGGATCATCGTCTGGATCCAGAAGATTTTTAAAGCCTTCTTAAACATTGTGACTTAGGGACAAATTCAGCATTTGCCCTTGTACTGCCACAAATAACAGCCAGAAAATTTGGCCAAAATTTTATTTACAAGGGGCTGAGAAAAAATAGCTACTGTAAAGTAGCAAATAACACCCAGACATGGGAAAAGTCTGCTGATTCAAAATTGGATTTGATGTATGTTCAACATTTATGGAGGTAGAACCAAAAGAAAACTGGCATTATGTTTCACCAGTAGTGATCAGCTCTCCATAGAGACGGATTGGGCGTCATTGTAGATGCCCATGGCTTGGTGGAATCCCATAGATCCTCGCATTGTCATCTTTACGTTAAGAAAAAAATCCATTCATGGAAAAAAGAAAGGAAAAATAAGAAGTTCCTCGCTGCTTCAGTTATGGTGAGAGAACTTGTTGCAGCTGAAACACATGAATGACTGCAATGATTATCTACTGGAAGATGAGAGGTGGTGACTCTTTTTAGCGAGACAGTGTGTTTTAAGCAATTTCAGGTACATTCGGATGCCTCGATTAAAATAGTCAGTGAAAGCAATCATAGCCGTGGTGACAGAGACTTGCCTTGCTCGCAGCCCCGCCGTTGATAATGGATTTGACAAAGATTCCCAGGTCCGTGTGGTTTTCCTTGGAGCGGTTCCCTTTGACGCTGACCCCCAGACCTGCTGAGCCCGAGTCGTTCAGTGGGATCTCAAAGGTCATAAACTCTCGTGTGCCATCGGGGGTTAACACCATGTCCTCCTCATCTGGTACCTGAGGGACACGAACGCACAAGAATCGTTACGAGTTTGATATTGTTGCACTGACGGTTGTGACAGATCGTCTTCATCAGGCCACACAACCCGTTGCTGCCACCAGCTGTGTTTTCACGCTTTAGGGCAGTGATTCTCAACTCGACTGAGGGGGGTCATGATATGATAACAATGATAATCTGAGTATATTATATTGATATTAGTCGCATGTCAGACTGAGGTGCAGTTACACAGACATTTGACGGACTCCACTGCAGTTTGTATTATATCCTTCTGTTCAGTTTTGCTAATTTTCTTGATTATTTTGTTCAATTTTTTGTTCAATTCCTTGATTGATTGATTCATTTCATTGCCGTTGTGTTTTTCCTTCAACTTTTTATTCAATTTGTGGATCTTACGTTTGCTATTTTCTCATTTTTCTTTTGGGTAGTTGCCTATTTTCATGATTGCTCAGTTATTTTTTTTTTTCAATAGGCTGATTATATGAACTTTTGTTAATGTATTTATTTATTTGGTCAGTCATAAAAATATGTGCATTTTTTGTTCAAAATATACTCGTATTATACATAAAAATACATTTAATTTATTTGTATTCAGTAGAAGGTGAAATAGATGCTTCAATTTATTAACTTTATTTGTTAATTTGGTGGAATATTTATAATTGAATTGATCACTTTGGCCATTTTTGTCACATTCTTGATTTTTTTCTTAAATATTAATTTTATAATATTTCATTCAGTTATGTACTGATAAATTTGTTTTTTTGCTCATTTTTTGGTCACTCTGTGGATTATTGTTCCTATATATGCTCATTTTTTGTTATTATTTTTTCAGGTTTAGATGATTTTTAATTATTTTCTTACCATTTTATTCATTTTTATTCATTTTTTCCTTTGTTTTTTTTTTCATTTTCTTCATCACTGACCCATTTTTTTTTATTCATTCTGTTGATTATTTTGTTCATTTTCACTGGCTCAACTCAAAATCAACACAACATAATAGATTTTTTGATCAATCGCACTGAAAGACTGAAAATGTCACTTTATACTTAGCGACAGCCAGTAGCCAGTGAAGGACCACTCGTCTTAAATCTGGTTACAAACAGATTTCAACGATCTTACAAGCCGTTCAGTTGTCTGTTTGAAGCCTGTAACTTTTAGTACAAAGGACGAAAAAGGGTATCAGAAAATACCTGGGCAAAAAATAAAGGAGTATGGCGAATGACAGGAAAATAGAAAGCAGACAGGAGACAAGATAAAGAGGGCTAAGATGAGGGAGCAGGAGAAGAAAGCGAATAGATGGCAGGTATGTCACATGTCTGGCGGCTGTCATTGCCAATTGGCTGTACTGTGTAGTGGAGCGCTGCTGATTCCTGTCTGCCATCACACGCCTAG
Source organism: Pseudamia nigra (assembly GCA_029823295.1). Lineage (NCBI taxonomy): Eukaryota > Metazoa > Chordata > Actinopteri > Kurtiformes > Apogonidae > Pseudamia > Pseudamia nigra. Next base: position 12,558 of record JAQQAE010000946.1, read on the forward strand.
TTCCAAAAAAGCCAGGGACACGGGAGAACTTTGAAAACTCCAGGCACCAATTTGACCCTCAAACACTGTCGTCTTTCTCCGAACACGCGTTTGAGGGATAATTTTTGACATGTTAACAACAGTCCTCCCCGTCCGTGCAATCTGCGGACCTATTGTTGTACGTAGATAAAACGTTTGTTGCGGGCTTCATGCATGGCGCACACATCGGTTCATTTCACATGCCAGAGAGGTGCGAAAGGGTACTGTCTAACACCCGGTGCAATCAATTCAGCCGGAAAATAGTCCGTCATATAACCACTCCAGTCTCGTTTCCAACAATTTCCACTGGGATCTAACAAAGAGCATCTATAAAAAATAACCAAAAGGTATTTTACTTGAAGCATGCAGTCGATTTGGGGGGGGAGGGGTAGAGGTGTGAGAGAAAGCTAATGGTGTACAAAAAGCACCAGCGGCATCAAAGAGCCAGCAGCTTCGTTCTTATCTTAACTGCTGAAAAACTTGATGATTTACGAATGTTTCAAAATCATTTCTGTCCAATGGCTCCACGCTTACTGGAGGCTGAACTGTAGTCAACTCACTGCAGCAGGGAAAATGTGCAGTTTATTGAGAAAATAAAACACTGCCTCCTTCTCTTTATATATCTTCCGTGCACTCCTGTTTTATCAGCCCAAGTGAGAACTAATAGTGTTTGGGAGACCTCTTGGATTCAGACATGTTGCTTCCTGCACACCTTAAGGACTGAAACATCACCTACAGACCTAGTGAATGCTGAAGAGCTGCACGTTTGGAAATACGAACAGCTGAAATAATTATCCAAGCATCGAGTGAAATCATAGACTTATACGTTAGTGACAAAGTCAACCAGTGGCTTCTGAACTGCTGTCTTCGGGATGTATTCACACCAGCCCTGTTTAATCAAACTCTAGTTCGTATGCTCGGAAAGTCTGGTTTGTTTGGGAGGTGTGAAGACGCAATAAAACTCTGGTGCGGATCAAAGATGCAAAACCTGGTCCGCGTGAAAACATAGGTCTCGGTCCCCGCCAGACTGAGACTAATCAGTGGGAAAATGAAGGCTCTGGGATTCACCCGTACAATAGAGCAACGCCACACAAACTTCCCAAACATCTGCCAACAATGCATAAAAATACATGCCGTGCTTAGAAGTGGCAGTTTGGGAGAAGAAAAGGACAAGCTTCGAACTAGACTGACGAGCAGTGAATTATTATTCAAAAGGTTCAGGCCGTTTGACAAACTACATTGTGAAAGCAGAGTCGGACCAGCTGAATGTTGCAACCCCAATTGGATTGAGTCCCCAGTCATTCCAAGTATAAAGAACTATTAGGTGTCAAAATTACCTTCTAGAGTAGTTTACTGTAACTCTATGGGACCCAAGGCTTTTTGGAATCAGAGACGCCCCAAGCAGCACTGTCCTTGTCCACTGGATGAAATGAATACAATAAAAAGTATTCACAGATTTCTTGGAATGAGTCTGTTTTCACAAAATAACACCATATTTTGTGAATTCAAAAGTTAACCAATATCAGTTCAGCATCAAGGTTTTTAATGTTTTCACTTCAATTTCATTTCACTAGCTTGTCTGTTGTCAGCAGGATTATACAAAAACTGCCCAATTTTCACAAAAACTTAGAAAGGTAGAGCTTGGGCCATTGACGAGCCCGTTAATGTATCCAGGAGAATAGATGGATTTTGAGTGGGTGGCGATGCAGTGTTTAGCTCTTGTACTTTTTGTGCAAGGTTTGCATGTCCTCAGTGCGTCCAATCTGGTGCATTGAAATATATTTCTTTCGCTGTGCAATAATAAATAATGCCAAAGACTTGAAACTACCACCATGGTGGCATATTTATGATGATTTAATGCATATTCAGTTGAATATGACAGATATTGGTGTGAATCTAGACCTGTTGGAAGAATGCACTGAGGGCCTTTTCAGAGGTCTGTGCTATACTGAGTAACATTCTAGTTTTTTTGTGCGAGTGTGTGCTTGTGATGTCATTGACCACGACTGATTAAATATCTAAAATTCCTCCACTTATTTTAATTTGTTTTAAAAAGTCATGTTCTGCTCAAAACTCATCTGATTTCCCACAACCAGAACCAGAAATTATGACTTTGAAAGATCATCATCAGGCGACATTTAATTGATATTAACTGAACCATCCAGGGATCTCAAATGCAATGTACATACTCCTATTGGGAATTGCTCATGGGCTCCTGAGCAGCAGTTATTTTGTGCAGGTGTCTCCCATTCAAGGCAAAAATCTAAAGATCAAGAGCAGTGCTGTGGCCATGTGGTCCTGTACATCTTATCACCGTGGCAGCCAAATCAACCTGAACAATACTTCCAAGCAATCAACCCTAGAAAAAAACACTGTAAACCTTTTTAAATAGACGTAATTCACATGCGCGCACACACACAGACACACACAGCCAGATGGATGGCAGCCAGGTGTGTGCCCTTCACAGCTGCGTGGATAAAGAGTGAAGCCCAGGAAAGAACGAAAAGATAGAGCATAAGGTGTTTCTTTTTTTTTTGGAAGCCTGAGGAGTTATTAGGATGCAGCGGTGCGTTCAGGTGGAGGCTCTTTTCAACACCCTCTGACTGAGCCCCTATTCTCCAGACAGCCCTCGTCTTCTCTCTCCTGGCGCTTTCAGAATGGCCACGCACCTGTCTGTACAACTTTCCAACTGAGCTTCGTCCCCGTCCGGACCCCTCCGTAAACGCAGACCACTGGAAACCATTTAATCGCGCTGCATTTCAACACCTCCGGTTCCATTACAGAAATCACCGGCTTTTATCAGGAAATGACCCTTTGCTTTCTCTCAGACAGCTGCGTGAGGCGGGTAGGGGATGTGGGGAAAAGGAATGACTGCTGAAAAACAATTTGTTATCCATTTCAAGGGTAAACACTCTATGACAATGTTTGACTTCCTCGTTCTTGTTTGGGGCTTGTAAAGACATCATGGCAGACTTTATATAAGCTGTGACAGTTGTTGCATGGGAATAAGTTTAACCCACTACACTGGATAGGACCAAGGAGACATTAAGGCAAAAATAAATCTACAAGAATGAACAAAATCAGAAGAAAAATGAACTTATTCATCCAAATTAGAGGCAAAAAGAAGAAATATGAACAGGTCAAGAATATGCTTTAAAAAGAGAAAAAAAACAACAACAAGAAACAAACCTTTTAAATTGTGAGGGTTTTTCACCAAACTGGCCAACGTGGCTCAAAATAAGTCACATTGTTTTACAGGTTGTTTGGAAGTACCACAAGGCTGAAACCACAATTTTTTAAAATAATTCATGCATGGAAGGGTTAAGCTGGCACAGACGGTTGTGATGAGCTGATATCCAAAGAATTTAGATCAGAACGTACAATTTCCACTCCAAAAAGAGCATGCATAGATGAACGGTCGCCAATCTTCAGCTCTAATGAAGACGTTTCACCAAAATAAAATAAATAAAAATGTCCCTGGGGAGGCTTTTAGGCCAGCAGTTGAAGATAGTAATATGCTGGATGGAAAAATTACTTTGGATGGACTCCGGTTATGTGTGTATGTGTGGACGCTTTCTTCCAAAATGATGACAGAATAACCACCCACTCAGCGCTGTGTTCCGGGAATAGCAGGGCCGAGGCAGAGAATGAGAGAGCAGTGTAACATTTTCATCAGACAGGAACAAGCGCCGCTAGCCAAGAATGAGTTTGTCAGGCTGCTTGACAGGCCTCGTTGCTCCGATTCAGCTCAGGCGGAGAAAAGCCGGAATCAAGCGCGTCTGAACGGGAGGAAAAAAAAAAGAGAAGTCGGCTCATTGTTTGAAGCGGCGTGTGCTTACAAAAGCACCGACAATAGATGAAGTGATGTAAAAGGGTGAAAAGGTTGCACCATCAAATCAACTTCAAGAAGCGCCAGGTAAAAGTTTCACCCAAGATACTGTACTCTCGAGTTTATCTTTGGAGCCTCGGGGTTAAAATATCTCCCTACACTGATTTTCCCAGTAAGGAGAAACCACTGATAACTTTACAACAGGTGACTTCTCCACACATTATGCAGCAACCAAATGCGGCAGGACAAGCTTTGTCAATTGCCAAACTTTTTCAACTCAAGACCCAGAAGACAAACGTGGAATCTCTGAGTGTGCACCAGCTTTCATGTAACATAAGGGACAGAATCACCTCTTTTTTTCTTCAGGGGCTCAGGTCCTTTGACGCCTGCTCTAAGATGCTGCACGTTTTACCAGTCAACGGTGGCAAGTTTTGGCGGTTTGCATCAAACGGCACGACGTAAAACAGTCGCTGCAGTGGATGACGAACATCATTAGTCTGCAGAACCGAAACCATCACCTCAATCAGTTCATTTCTGTGTCGGCTCAAATCCAAAACACAGTGTTAGAGCAGCTTCCTGTTGGGGTGCTCAGATAGGCTTTAATGCGCTTCAGATTCTCAGTTTTGTGAGGAAGAGGACCGCATAATGAAAAAAAAACTAGTATTCTTAGTGTTTTTTGTTGTTTTAAGTGGGAAAGTCAGAACAAAAACTCTTAACTCTTTCAGAACCCTGTGTGTTTTCCTGACGTCCCTGAACTACGCCTATCCACTGACGGTTATAACGGTGTTGAAATAAGTACCGTTACTGACAGTGTTGGTTTTCTTTAAGTAATCAAACGAATTACTGTGTCCATGGTTACAACATTGTTACCGTTAGTGACAATACAATGCGGCGCGTTACTACTGTATAATGAAGCTCAGTGAAGCTGTTTTCATCAGACCAGGCTCTCTGACACATGAGATGCAAAGGAAGAGAAGATGAGACAACCACACAAGTGACTGGCGAAGAAAAAGTGAATTTTTGTTTCATGCATGAATTATTAAAACAACTGTGGTTGTAACATTTTCAGCCTTATGGTCCTCCCAAACACTCAAATATTGTGACTTCTTTTGAGCCACGTAGGTCAGTTTAGTGAAATAAACCCATAGTTGATAATGTGTAAGAAAAATTATGACAACTACACAATTTAAAAGTTTTGTTTTTTTTTTGTTGATTATTTTTAAAGCATTTTCTTGACTGCTTGGTGTAGTTTTGTTAATTTGTCTCCTATTTGCATCTAATTTGGTCTGGTTCATATTTCTTCTTTTTTGTTGCTTTCTTCACAACTTGCGAACAGGTTCGCTCATTTTGTTTACTTGGGTACAATTACCGTATTCGCCTGAGTATAAGTCGCACAAGCCACAAGATGCATAATGAAGAAGAAAAAAACGTATATAAGTCGCCCTGGGCTGTACGTCACATTTTTGGGGGGAAATTTATTTTACAAACTCCGACACCAAGAACAGACATTTCATCTCAAAAGGCAAGTTATAGTCATAATAGAATAGAGAACAGGCTGAATAGGTGTCTCGTATGTTAACGTAACATATTAACAGTTATTCACATACCTATAGCATAAAGAACATAATCTAACAAGTTCACCAAACTTTGTGAATCCCGACAGGATGGTTTCGTTTGTCACTAAAGTCCATGCCTTGTCGATCCGTCCGATGACTTGCTGGAAAGTTGCACGGCGCATCCTCCGTGAAGCTGTGCTCTCAGTGTGAAAATAACCAACATGTAAAATGTTTTAATACTGTATATTAGTCGCACCTGATTACACGTCGCACCCCTAGCCAGATGATGAAAAAAAGTGGAGAAAAAGCGGTATATTCTTTTTTGCCTCTCGTCACCTGCCCTGAACTGAACAGAGCTGTAGTCACGTGAACCGTTTGTTTGTGTCACTGATCTGTTGCTCAACAGAAACCTCACACCCTCGTTTTGGGCTGATCTCGTAGAACCAGCTCCAGAAGCCCCCCTTGGCTAAACCGTCCTTCAGCGTGGCCAACTTTTCTGTTCACAGCAATAACACATAAAACCTCGTGTTATATATAGTGGTACGTGGCCCTAAGACCCTGAGAAAAAATATCATTTACAGAACAAATTTAATTTACCACGTCCGCCTCAGAAAAAATTAATCAATCATCCTTCAACAGGAACGCACAGAGGCTTTTATTGGCATTCAGATGATAAACTGAAGACTGTCCAACTTCCTCATACGAGCAGAATCATTTTTATTCTGTATGAATATCCTCTACATATTGATTTTTCATTAATAAATGTATGTACAATATTGACCTGTTATGACCTGTGTATACAAAGTATTGATGTTAGAATGTATTTATTTCACTCTATGCACATTAATGAGTTTCCTGTCAATGCTATACTGTGTTTCAAAAAGACTCGGAAAGAAATGAGCGTCTCCTTGGGACATAAACTCATAAATCCGCCTCACAGAGCATTTCTAGGTTTTGTCTGTTTGAATACAAAACATAACAAGATGTATAGGAATGGATATTGAGCTGATTTGGTTCATTTTGATTTAATGCTATGATACAAACATGGTCACATACTGTTTTTGGCTCCAAAATGTCATCCAGGAAGTGACAACCAGATTGGCTTGTCCAGAAACCAACAGGTGGCGTCATGGTCACTTTGTTACTAATATTCTATGGTTTGAACACAGTGTATGAGGCATAATATTATGACATTACTCAGTACTTGAGTAGTTTTTTCCTTTACTTTTGCTCACGTACTTATGTTAATGAGTACTTGTACTTTTGCTTGAGTACTGTTTCTGCGTACTCCGTGTATGTCAGCAGAAATGCAGGCTGCTCACACTGAACTACCCTCTCTTTCACAAAGCAGTATTTTTACTCACTGCCGTTCAGCTGCTGATCACCGAGGTCAAACCAAACATTAGAGCATCTTTAAGTAAAGTGGCTTTAAAATCTTTGCAATCATTAACCCAGCAGCTAGTGTTTAGGCACTCGGCTGGCTCATCACAAAAGACGCCCATGTCATCTTCCTTTAGCTCTCTTTGATTCAGCCATGCAGTCACAGTCCATTATACGATTAAGTCCTTTATTAATTAACACGGTTACAGGGTGGCACCCATTCATTACGCTCTATTGTCCTGGCAGGAGGGTGATGTGAGGCAGCATGCGAGCGCACACACAAGCAGGTGAACAGAGAGGAAACCACTGCTCATCCGTCTGGTAACACACCACCACCTGCCTAACAGGCCTTTTTTTTTCCGTTTTGTTTCTACCTCGCTTAACATGTCACCTGCTAACGAGGAAGGTGCGCTAAAAGTGTGCATCAAGAGAAACAAAACAACAGAAAAAGTACGAGTGAGAAACAGAGTGCAAATGAATCGCAATTATTTCTATTCGCACATAAGTCGGGAGTTCTCTGCACATCACTGCCTAAAACAATTAACACTGCTGGAAACGTCTTTCCACACTTGGCCCAATTTGGTGACAGAAAGGTCACTGGAAATGAATTTAAAAGGGCTAAAAGAAATCAGCCATGGGTGTAATTGCAAAAGTGCGGCACCCGTCATAAGTATTGTAACACAAATTTCTTTTTGGAGGTGTTTCTCCCCGCTGCATTTTCTGACAAAAGGGGCAGAATATTAAATACATCTAAGCCTAAAACACAAAAATCATCTTTTTTTTCCCAGGTACAGTGAGGAGGTAAGAGGCACAACACTGACGGGCACAGTGCAAACAGCTGGCACGGGCAGATTTTAAGTGTCGCTGGATGTTACATGTTCCACCGGGCGATGCAGCGTGTTATGACTCAGCAGTGACAAACTGGGACCGTTAGCCGTTGGGGATTTTCTAATGAGGAAGCTCGTCTGAGTCATTAGCAGCGCAAAGTCTGCTTCAACAAGGCACGTGGGTCCAAAGACGAATCCTAAAAAACCAGAGAGACGTCAGCACATCCCATCGGTCCTCGTGAGAAAACGCATGGCTCGGAAAAAGGCTTGAATCAGTGTCCGTCCCGGACAGGACGCTTCCACGACGTCTGATGTGTTCAAGAATTACAGGCGAGAAACCAGAATCAGCTCACACTCGAAAAGGAACCTGGCATCTGCTTGAGACCCAAACTCAAAAATCCTCACGTCACTCTATCAATGGAAAAGACAGAAAGACTCAAAGAGTGAACATCGAACCGATTCTGACCATTTGTTGTTGAGTTAACATGGATAATGTGAAAACCAGCGTTGTACAAAATATTACATCAAAATGAACCAAAACAAACACAAACAGGGAAAAAAGGAATATATATATATAATGAAAAATAAACAAAATATTCATGAAACTCAGTAAAACATGCACGAATTGAACAAAATAATAAAGTGATGAAAATATATGAAATAATCAAAAATAAGCCTATATTGAAAAAAAAATGAATTTAAAAAAATCAACAAATATGAACAAAATAATCAAGAAAGATATAGTAAAAATGACCAGAATAGTCAAGAAAATCAGTAAAATTGAAGTAAATTATCAAAAAAAGCTTAAAAATAAACAAAGTAATCAAAAAATGACTAAAGATGAACAAAATAATTAAGACGACTGGGGAAAAAAACAGAAAACTGAAAAAAAATCCATCAAACATGAAGAAAACAATCAAGTAATTGAGCAAAGAAGCCAAGAAAATGCACAAAAGCGAATCACATAACTGGGAAAAAGAGGAAAAGCAACCACAATTAGCAAAAATGAACAAATGTCAAGAAATAATGATCAAAAAAGTGAGCAAAAACAAAATGAGCAAAAAATGAGTAAGGAAATTAGTAAAATATTTTAAATTATACAAAATTGAATAAAAAACAAGATACCAATTGTATAAAATTGTCAAGAAAATTAACAAAATAAACAAGTGAATGGAAGAAGACGCAACAAAATGAAGTTAAATTGACCAAAGCAATTTTATCTTATTTCGTTCACTCGCGACAGTTCATCAAAATACATACATAAACTAAAAAAAAATATCCGAAATGAACAGAAAACAACAAAATGTTCAAGAACGTGATGAAAAACAAGCAGAACAAGGCTCCACGACGCATTTGTCGTCACGAGCGGAAAGTCAGCGATGAAGCATTAGTCGTCACGCGCAACGTAGAAGAATGAAAGCTGACTTTTTACGTACGTGCACTTTGCAACGGGGAATGTTTGCAATGTGTTGCAGTCGAACTTAAGTATAACGCCACGTCATGAAGCAGATGCCTCTCATTTCAAGCTAATGGTGGATAAAAAGCGCTTTGTCCGACTGCACATACACACTTCAAGCCATTATGTGTTCCGGAAACAGACGCTGAATCCCCTTCGGGAGAGTAACTGTGTCGCCATAAGTGGCCTTTAACTACCTTGTTTATCGGCATAGCACAATGCTGCGGTGCGCCCTCCCGTTCTCTGCACTGACAGCGAGCATAATTATGGGAACAGCTGCTGAAAAGTGCTAAACGAAAACAGGTGGCGTCGACGAGACACGTTCGGAAATCGTTAACCAGGCTGGCATTGTCTTCAACCACGCTTGGCAGCATTAGCTTTAATTACGACGGTGCATGTTTCTGAACTCTGATCAGAAAAGCCCTTTCTATAGGAGCCAGATTAATAATGCATGGAGGACTCTTCAGCGCTCTTCAAACGCACGGTGTCAGCGAGGGCGCACGCTCTCGTTGAACCCTGGGGAGGGGCACTTTGATTCTGGATGCTTCTGGACAATCGGAGCATTCAGCATCGAACGGCAAACTTCATTTTCAGGTTCTTCTAAATCGTTAATGCACTTAAACGAACAAAATTATGAGGAAAAAGCAGCAAAAGAAACAATATAAGCAACAAATTGAACAAACATTAGCAAAATGATCAAAAAAATGAACAAATTCAGCAACAAATTGAACAAAAAATGAGCAAAACGATCAAGACAATGTTCAGATTAAGCAACAAACTGAACAAAAATGAACAAAATGGTCAAAAAACGAACAAATTAATTAACAACTTCAACTAAATAAGTAACAAAATGAACAAAAATTAGCAAAATGATCAATGAAATGAGCAAAAATGAGCAAAATGATAAAGAAAATGAAGACACTGAGAAGCAAAATGAAGAAAAATGAACAAAGTAAGCAACAAAATGAAGAAAAATGAACAAAACAAGCAACAAAATGAACAAAATAAACAACAGAATGAACAAAAATGAACAAAATGGTCAAAAAATGAACAAATTAAGTAACAACTTCAACTAAATAAGTAACAAAATTAACAAAAATTAGCTAAATGATCAATGAAATGAGCAAAAATGAGCAAAATGATAAAGAAAATGAAGGCATTAAGAAGCAAAATGAAGAAAAATGAACAAAATAAGCAACAAAATGAACAAAAATGAACAAAATGGTCAAAAAACGAACAAATTGAGTAACAACTTCAACTAAATAAGTAACAAAATGAGCAAAATGATAAAGATAATGAAGACATTAAGAAGCAAAATGAAGAAAAATGAACAAAATAAGCAACAAAATGAAGAAAAATGAACAATAAGCAACAAAATGAACAACAATGAGCAAAAATGATCAAGAAAACAAACAAATTAAGCAACAACTTCAACTAAATAAGCTACAAAATGACCAAAAATAAGCAAAACATTCAAGGAAATGGGCAGATATAACAACAAAATGAAGAAACTAAGCAACAAACTGAAAAAAATGAGCAAAATGATCAATAAAGTGAACAACTTAAGCAACAAAATGAACAACAATGAGCAAAATGATGAAGAAAACAAACAAATTAAGTGACAACTTCAAATAAATAAGCTACAAAATGAACAAAAATGAGCAAAACATTCAAGAAAATGGGCAAATTTAACAACAAAATGAGCAAAAATGAACAAATTGAGTAGAACGATCAGGAAAATGAACAAATAAAGCAACAGAAAGAACAAAAATGAGCAAAATCTGGAGAAAATGAAGATTTAAAAAAAAAAAATTTAATCAAGAAAATGAGCAAAATATGCACAGAATGAAGAAAAACACTTCAAGACAATAAACAATGTACCAAAGAAAACTGAAAAAAGTATTTGAGACAATGAATGAAACTGGATAAAATATTCACAAAGACAAAAATTACCAGTCAAGAATATTAACAAAAACAAATACTCCCGAAAAAAATTCACACTGTTTTATTGGGGGAATAAAATCCTATTTTCCTCATATTGAGGGGGCAGGTGCCCAGCCCCCCACCCGGGCACCTGCGGGCGTCACTGACAAACGGGCGGGAAAAGGCAGCGCGATGGAGCCGAACGACAGGAGACGCCAGGATGTGAGTGATTCGTGCTAAATGTCACGGAGGTGCAGCACAGTATGAATTCTACAAGGCTTTCACAGGCAATTTGGATAAACGGTCCTGAAGAGCGTGAATGAATGCTCTTTGGAGATTCGGCGCCATGGTAACGCGCCGGAGGCCTCATCTACCTCATCGCAACAGCCCCCGTCATTTTTTAAGGAAAAGAGCGGGAGTGAACGTGACCCCTGAGACGCATCCCGCTGCTGTCAAACCGCCCTGAGGAGCTCCGGAAAGTGGCGGCCGCAGCGGCTGATTGCAGGTTGCCACGCCGCATCTCAGCTCCACTTTCGAGCCGAGGCCTTTAGAGCAATTCATGTAATTTGACGTCAGCCGCTGTATTTTCAGAACGCGTTTACGCAGCAAGGGTCAGCCACTTCGGGACATTTGAGCAATTTGCTGATTAGAGCCACTTAGGTTATAAAAGCTCGACTGTTTTGAAGCTCGATCAGGAGGATACGCCGGACAATTCATTACCGGAAAAGTATGAATCCGGCACCTTGAATTATCAGTTCGACCGATGAAGAATGACTCATCTGGGTGAAATATTTGGCCGGCTAACCTGCTGCCATGTGCGTAAATAAACAGCTCAAACGACAGAGGGAGGAAAAGTAAAGCGTGTGCAGCACTTTACTTTATTATCCGTGCAAAGTTGCAACAAATTACACCATTTTTACAGGCAGGATGAAACATTACTCAAAAAGACATCCAATTATATTAAAAACCAAAGATGTCCTTTTTGGCATGGCTGCAGCTTTACGAGCGCTCAGACCCAGAAAACGTTTATCACGGTGCAGACGCCGCTGTGTTTGTGTCCTGGACAGGACGGAGGAGCGTGGACACGTGGTGCTCAAGTGGTGGGCCGGGTCCCGAAAGTGGGCCGCGGACTCATTCTGACTCGGTGGGCTTTTATTTGGTGCAGTGTTTGTTGCCATGGTAGCACACTTGACTGACAGATTACGTTGTAGTTACAGAGAGTATTATTTTTGTTTATTTTCATTCTTTTTGCACAATGTTTCATTCATTTTCTTCATTATATTGTACATTTTTTTTCCTTTTGTTGACTTTTTCAATCATATTTGTTCATTTTTTGCTCATGTTTGCTCATTTATGTTCATTTTCTTGAACATTTGGTTCAAGTTTGGACAAATTTTTTGGCTATTTTGCTCTTTTTGTGGATTATTTTGTCCACTGTTAATTCATTTTGCTTTGTTTATTCCTTTTTTTACTTTTTGTTTGTTTTGCTGCTTTTTTTTTCCATTGCATTTTTCCCTTTTTATTCTGTTTTGTTTGTTGTGTTGCTCACATTTGTTGAAATCTTCTTATATTTCATTCTCTTCTATTTGACTAATTTTGCACATTTTATTTTCTTATTTTTCTACTATTTGATGTTATGAATTTGAATGTAGTGATAAAAATACTGCTATATTTTATTTAACCTGGACTCAGATCTATGTACTGTATTACATATGTTTACCAGTTCACATATGCAGTAAAAACATTTCCCTTATTGGAATAAACTTGGGTCGTGGCTTGATGAACGATGCTGTTTGTTGTTGATGTTTGTTGTTGACGTTTTCCTCCATCGAGCAGCGAATTAAATCCATCCGAGTTGAATCCTGTCCGTCGGACTGGACGGAAGGACGAGGAGGCGTGAACCGGTGTCTCTCTCCATCCATCTGCACATCATTTAGTTACCTCCGAAGACACAGGATCGCTCTTTGTTTGCCTTGTATCAATTCATTTCTCCCTCCGTCGACTCGGCAAGTGGACGAGAGCGGCGAGGAAATCGATACGGCTTCATAAGTCTGCTCTTGTTTTCCAGCTTTAATACGGTCAGTTCAAGATCAAGGATCAAGAAAATCAACAAAAGCAAGCAGAAATCAACCAAAATGAACCAAATAATTAAACTGAACAAGCAGTTAAATGCATAAAAATGAACAAAACAGTGAAGAAATGTACCCAAAAAAAAAAAAAAATCAAGGGAATCAGAAAATAAACAAAAAATAAACTGAATATGGTGAACAGCTGAATAATTTGCATTTGGTTTATTATTTTATTATTTTGTTTATAATAGATCAAAAAAATTCTTATTGATTGTTTTTAATTGAGTTTTGTTCAAATTTTTGATTATTGTCTTCATTTTTGTTCATTTTGTGGAATATGTTCATTTTTTTTCATTCTTTTGGCTTGTTTTCTTGTTTTTATATTAATTATTGTTTATTGTATTGCTCATGTTTATTCATTTTTTTGCTTTGATGCTTATTACATTTGTTCATTTTTGCTTATTTTGTAGATTATGTTGTTCATATGTTTCCTGTTTTGCTCATTTTTGTTATTATTTTTGTGGTTTTTGTTCATTTTCTTGATCATTTGGGACAATTTTGGAACAAAAATTCTGGATTTTTTTGGTGACATTTTTTTTGCTCATTTAATGAATTATTTTGTTCATTTGTTTTATTTATTTGTTTACTATTATTTCATTTGTGATTTGTTCACTGTGTTGTGTCATTCATTTAATTTCCTCAAATCTTTGTTCTCATTTGCCTTAATCATTTATTTGTTATTTCTTAACTAATTTCCTGTTTGTTTGTATTTTAATTTTGCTGCTTTCATTGATCATTTCTCTCTATTAACTGTCCTTAATTTATTTTTCATTTAATTTAGCTGACTCCCTTGATTATTGTTGCTTATTTGTTCAGTTTCTTAAGTTTCGTTGATTATTGTACATTTTGTTGCTTATTTAATTCATTTTTCTCCATAGCTTTAATCATTTAGTCTATTTTGGTTAATTTGTTTGTTTTTATTGATTTTCTTAATTTGTTTGCTCACTTTGACTCAGTTTTTTTTTTTTTTTTGCTTACTTTGTTCATTTTATTGCTGGTTTTATTCGTTATTTGTTCCCTTGGTAAACTTAAGCGGCGAAGGCTCAAACTGACGCAGCGACTGAGGAAGAAACCATCACGCTCCGTTGTTCAAAAGAATCCTAAACCCTCCAGAGAGTATGAAAAACCAACAATTTTACAGGATGTACAAACAGAATTACTTCCCCTAAAACAAACTCTATTACAGTCCGGTGGTAAAAACAAGGCGGGGAGATTTCGAAACCAGGCCACCGTGGTTGGCGCTTATGAAACAGGCCATTAATCTGCTATAATTGTCAGCAATACTGTCACATTTGTCTCGCGTGTCCCCAGCATTCACACAAGCTGTAAATTTGGCTGTCACATCAATCAGAGGGCAGAATTAATTGTGCAATTAAGATTCTCATTGCTTGGCAGATATAGCTACTAATGGATCAGTGACAAGTGTGATATGATCATAAAGAGGGCATTTTAATGCACTGTTTAATTGCACTTATGTGGTGTAACTGAACATCCACGAGCCTATTTGTTCTCCGCAGGCCATAAAGTTATGAGACATTAAAAATACCGCCGGTGCAGGTCATGGCATGATGTTACTGATAATCAAGACCAGATGGAGACCAGACCTTTCAATAAGCCAAAAAAGTTCAGTCGCTGTGTGTAGTATTAATAGAAACACAATGTGATCATTTGCAGAACATTGACACCCTATATTTATTTGAATAGAGATAACATGCCATCACACTGATTATGAATTTCATATCAGCGACAAGTTTTTAAAGAAGCAGAGTTGAGTTTAATGTAGTTTCTTAAGTTTATTTGAAAAAAGAGAAACGTTAGTCTCTCAAGGACCCTATGCTTTGCAGCTGATTATAGTAATTATGCTAATCTCCATCTGTAGTTCCTCACATAAAGCATTTATAAAAGATAGAAAAAAATAAAATACAAAGTTGGAAAGATTAGTGTACATCTGCATACTTGTAAAGTACAATAGTGTAGCTGTTATACAGTAAAGAATAGAGAAAGTACATAAAACAAACATACATTCACTCACACTCATGCTTAGTGTTGGAAGTGTTTTAAGGAGCCAAGTTTTTCAGGTATGTGAGAAACTATGATAGTATGGTAATGTTTATGGGAGTTGCACCCCCCACTTTTATAGAAATGACGTTTTAATGCTTTGTGACACAGGTGTCAAACTCTGCAGGTTTTCTCCTCAGGCAGGTGATTTCACTGATCAGCTTTCCTTCAAATTGAGGGGAGGAGCTAATCAGCCAAATCACCTGCTTTAGTGACTGGTTGGAAGGAAAACCTGCCGGCGCCCCTGCTTTCTGACCATCCTCGTGGTGCAACGTTTTGCAGCGCTACTGAGAACCAGTCTGATGATGCGACTGGAGCTCCTCCTCCTATGTGACATCTGATTGGATGCGTTACGCTGACTGATTAGTCACTGAGCCAATCACTTCTCCTGCTTCAAAACCAGAGCAGTAGAAACCACTCTGACCCAGGCAAAACCACTACTAACATTAGACACAGGAAAAATAATTGCATTAAATAAGTTATTAATGTAGTGCTATTTTATTACTGATTACCGTATTTTCCGGACTATAAGGCGCACCTAAACGCCGTCTATTTTGTCCAAATATGACACTGCGCCTTATAATCC
>JAQQAE010000947.1:0-28318 GCA_029823295.1 Pseudamia nigra
TGGGTAGGGCAGAGACAGTTGGAAAACATGCAGGGACACCGGCCCTCAGGACCTGGAATTGCCCACCCCTGATCTAATAAATTGGGTATACATCCAGGGTGTACCCAGCCTTCGCTCAAGTCAGCTGGGATAGGCGCCAGCATCCCCCCTGACCCTCACGAGGATTAAGGGGTAGAAAATGGATGGATGGATGGAATTCTGGTCAGCCATACATGCATTTCTGCTCCATATAGGACTCTGTGACACACCTTCTGTCTGTCATTTAGTGGATGTAGTGTAACAGAAAGGGACGTGTCACGTGAAGCCTCGGAGTGCACAAATGAACAGTGATATGTGATGACAGGACAAAGCCACTGAACACACCTATGAATGGCTGCAGGCTAGTCTGCAGAGGCAGGTGAAATGCCTTAGCCCCTGATGTTTAATGTTATATGACATTGCTCTTTGCTTGCTTGCAAACAGTTCATCTGAGCAGCAAACTGAACACAAAGGCATCTGCTGTCTTTGTTTTGTTTGTGAGCTTCAGTTCGTTCCTCTAAGATGTGGTTCAGGCTTAATGAGGGAGTGTGGAAGTGGTATTTAATTCTGAGCATCAAGGTTAATTAAGTCAACATGCAATTAGCTCAAAGCAGGCCTTGGTTATTCTGTGACTCCTTTACCCTCTTTGATAATAACGCTGGCCATTTTGTGTACAGCGTTGGTTTATACACCTCGTTTACCTTTTAGATTCCTTCTAAAGCCATGCCCTGCTCCTTCCCCATGTCTCTGTCAACTTTGATGTCAATAACTCACTACAGGAACCTCACAGATTAATTAATTTTATGAAAAAAAAATCATTACAAAGGCTAAGTTTCCACTGCATGAATAAAGCGCCTCTCAAGTTCAGGGAAAAGGCCAAGATTCTTTCAACATTCTGTAGGTGTTTACCAAATAATCCCACACAACAAGTGAAGCAGAAACTTAATTGTAACTAATTAGCTCCCTAGAGGTTTAATTGGATCTGCATTCTTTATTCCCCAGTTTACCTGCAATATGTAAATCCCGCTTCCACGTTGAGGAGGGGGGGGGGTGCTAGGGTATGGAAGGAATCCGTAAAAGGAAGCTGAATTAAGTGAAGTTGAAAATCAGCCTGTAACAAGCTTAATTTCTGTCTCGTCTGGCTCTCTTCACCCATCTTCCCAGCATCCTGGAGCTGTTTCCAGCATGTGTAATTGAATGTGGATTCACTAGAGGTAGGGAATAGCACTCATCTTGGAGGTCAGGTAATAAGAAGGCTTTGTTCTTTGCTCAGATGAGTTGCTACCTCTAGATTGAAAGTGACTTTGTAGAGACTGTTAGTGTTGTGCGAAACCCCCTCTGAACCCACCTATGGAAAAAGAGCAACCTGTCTCTGTTTTGTTTTTAAGAGCATTCCTTTGAGGGGAAGCATTTGTTGTCTTGTGCATGATTTCACTTAAAATGATGAGGCTCAAACTGGAGCTCCGCCATCTGTCCACCTTGACATCGGAGTGCACTTTTCTGGGCTAGGACCCTTTCTGTTTTCAGGTTCATCTGCACTGTTCCAAACTGGGAGTCAGCTGGTGGGATATTGTTCATTTTCCTCTTGACAAATTATGTGATAGACTAAAGGTTAAACAAGCTCTGCAACCGCCATAACAGGATATTACTGTTTTTTTCTATTAGTAAAAACTAACTCATATGGCCACTCAGAAAACACAATGAAGGCCCATTCATCCCAGACCTTCAGCTATAGCACCGACAATACTGTCCATCCTGTTTTGTTTCTACAGCAACTGTAACTCTTAACTTGGCCTTGCAAACATGAACAAGTATGAAGTTGCTGAACTACTAGAAAACAGATGTCCATCGACTATTTGCCAGACATATTCCAATTTTTTTTTTTTTTTAATGCAGCTTTATTCCTCATAACACTTCATCACTAACTTCTTTTCAAGCTGGTTGAAATTTCACTTTGAGAAGTGGCCTTGTCATCCAATTGAATACAAGACGTTGCACATACAACCTTGGAAAAAATAAATAACTTGTAACAAACCTGAGACCCTCTATTTCTGCATTGTCACACTTTGCTAACATGACAATGAACCAGAGAGGAAAAGAAGTCTCATGGAAGGTCGTAGTCCAAGTGCAGAGACGGGAAGAGGGTGTGGAGCCTCAGAGAGTGTTACATCACCAGACTTTTTCCACTTTTCCATCAGGCCACGCATACATCACCGGAGTGAAAATAGTCACTAACTGTAATTCAGCAAAAAAAAGATGTCAATATGAGCCAAACAAGGTGAGAAATATGAGAGCTTTCAAAATCCATGTCATGTCAACACGTTTAGAGCCATATAAAGATGCATAAGTCACATTTTGAGCAAACGGAGGTATTCTTGTGCTGTTTTACTAGCTACAAAAACAGAAATGCTTAAAAACTGATGAGGATTTTTGATTGAAGGTTGATATTTTGAAACTATTTAGAATATTAGTACGGCAGTTCAAAACAGTTTAAGTGCAGCGGGAGGTAACACATAATGCTGACACTGTTCCATACATATTCTGGTTCTGTTGTGATGGAGAAATACATATGTATTGTCATTATAATCTGCTAAAACAACAAATGTTTGATACAATACTGTAGTGATTTGGTGCATTAGAAGAAACACTTGAACACATGCTACATCTGTTATTCTACTCTTTCTTTCTAATAGATTGACAGAGTTTGTAGTGATATATTCGTTTGAATGTTTAACAGAGACGTCTATTCTGAGCTTTTACAAATTAAACCACCAAGTTTATTCATGTACTTTTTATATGATTAGTTTGTTGTTATAATTTGTGTCATTATCATCTTGTTGTTCCTTGTCATAGCAGTAGTTGCAGTAGCAGAACGAGTAGCAGCAGT
The DNA here is from genome assembly GCA_029823295.1 of Pseudamia nigra. Taxonomy (NCBI): domain Eukaryota; kingdom Metazoa; phylum Chordata; class Actinopteri; order Kurtiformes; family Apogonidae; genus Pseudamia; species Pseudamia nigra. The sequence goes on from JAQQAE010000947.1 coordinate 2,906, forward strand.
ATTCCACAGACGCGAGTCTGGCAACAACAGTGACAGAGTGGTGTCATGCCTGCCTGAGAAGGTTCATCATGAGCTCTAGCAAAGCATGTCAGGCATGCAGGTGAAAGACTGGAATGTGATTAGTCTGTCCTGCAGGATTGTGATAAGAGGCCACAGTTCATGCATATCAGTGAAGGAGGAACTATTTGACTCGACTTTCAAAAAGTGATACTTAATAAAGAATTTCTATAAGAGTCGAGTACGTGTTAGAGTATATCACCTTCATTTACCTACTGAGATATAAAATTTAACCCAAGGTTTTTTTTTCTTCTATCAGGTATGAATGGCAACACCTGGTGTTTTTTCAGTCATGTACTCTACATGTTGCTGATAGCAAACACCACTCCTTTGCCTCCTGTAGAAAATAATGATGGACCTCATGGTTCATGCATAATGCAAAAGATGTGAAAATAGTGTTTCCTGAGAGCACACTGCATCGCCTTTGGACTTAAGTGAAATATAACCTGAATTTGACATTTTCTAATATCCTACACCAAACTTTTTGTTTCAAAGAGATACAGGCAGTAATTGCTGCACCAGAAGAAAGACTGCCGATCCTTCTGGGTATTGTGGGTGACTGTGGGGACGAGGCGAGATTGGAACATGGTAATTGCAAAGACAAGGGATGAGAATAAATGGAAAAAAGAGGCTTCTTTACTGTCAGATAGAGGAAGGTCAGAAGCACAAGTGTATGACATCCATGCATGTTACAGTGTATTATTCACAGTGTACACAAGGGACCAATACCTTTTCCTAGATATCCAATTCATTGCTATGCTATCTGACAAAGAAAGGAGATGATCTGTACTGAAGTCCGCTTCAAATGCACTGAAGTAACAAGATGTGATACAAGATGCAAGCATGTCAACAGCACTAGGTCACAGTGAATATCAGAGCAGGCTACTGTATGCTTCTACTTCCCTCCTCCCCAAATCATTATTTCATTATTTGATTAATGTTTTCACGCTGTTGTCAGAATGCTTATACATTTCCTCAAAGATGAAAGACAAACAGAGGCAATTTATTTCTTCAGATTAGATATTGATCACAGCTAGTGTGCTGGGCGTCAGATATCTCCCCTGAAAAATGAATGTCAAATGGTAAGCATCACTACTTTTTTTTTTTTTTTACACTTTCTAGGAGGCACTTCTTACATAGAGTGGAGCTTCATATGCACGTGAGGCATCTGCAATAGAAAATATCTAGCCTAAACTTCTAAACTTAATCTTTTTGATGTAATCCTTTCTGATCAACGTTGTTTAATTGTCGTCTCCCTTAAAGTTTGCTCATCAGGTATGCTTTGTTTCTATTTTTTTCAATAGTTCAGTCCCATTCGGAGACTTGCAGAGTGGACTTGGAGCAGACGGACTGTGGCTGGAGGCACAGCTCACTACATAATAAAGAAAGAATGTCAGAGGGAAATAAATAGGACCAGTGTCCCAAGCAGTCTGCCTGTGTAGGGGCCGGGGGTTTAGACTAGCTATGTCTGCATAATAGCTTGTTAGAGTGAACTCTCATGAAGGCTGTAAGGCAAAATGGCATCCCATATGCTCCGACCAATATGAAGAACTGCTTTCTGATGCTGTTGCGTTGTCTGCTCATGTTTCATCCACCTGAGATGATAACTCATAACTGAGAGAGTGAATCAAAGTCACAAAGAGGCAAACAAAGAAAACATCTGAGAGCTCTCCTGGAAAATTGGATGTCATTGTTACTGGGCCTGTCGCAATTATTATGTAATGGCGTGGCACCATGGCACAATTACGTGACATAATCTTGTTATGTATAATCAAGTTAATCATCGTCATTGAACTGCATGAAAACAGTTTTAGTGAATATAACAAAATATCATTTTAGTGTTTTTTTCAGCGTTTTTCACCATTTGACTGGCACTCTTTTATTGGCACCATTTTGTTGTGCCATATTCAGAGAAGAGAAGTCATGAACCCTGATGTTGTAGCCTTGTTCAATGTGTTTGTAATGGTCTATGTATGTTTTTGTTGAGCTGCCAAATTTCCTGAACTTATTACAGCCCATTATTGATTTTGTGCCTCGGTTGAATATTTCAGTAATAAAAGTAATTCAGTATCATCCATGTTAAGTTTTTAAAAAGTAAATAGAAACATGATCATTCGATGTGTACAGTGGTGACAGGCACAGTTTATTGCAATTATTTGAATGACAGCTAATATTTCAATATTGTGTCATTCTTAGCTGTTACTGACATTAAATGATCTGCACATAATGGTGGAAATATTTGTTTTTAGACACATACCTCTTTTTATTCTTATTTATACATTTTGGTAATCACCTTTGGAGAGATTGATCAATGCCATTTTGCAAAGATACACACTCTATCTATAATGAATACATGTCAATTACATTGTCACAATCATTTCACGAGAAGAGGTAAAAATATATTTTATTCCAACTTTATGGGCCAGAGTGTACTTACATACATTAAAAGAACTGTAACAGCCTTGTTTAGTTTTGAATGACTCACCCTTATTTTGATACATGCAGTATATGCCATTTATGAACTTTTAGACATGCCTCCATAATTTAAAGTGCATCATATTTTGTATATAATATATTAATTTATCATAATAACACAATCAGTATAAGCATGGCGGATATATTTCCGTAGTGTTATGAATAATTTCTTTGCGTGTGTTTTTGTCTAAGAGATGACAGTAGCAGTGGAGTCACTGTTGCACAAAGAGAACACAAACACCACGATAACGCACAGACTCTAGAGACTGGCAGCGGTAAACAAATAATTACGTTCCTGTGTGGATGCCACACCATAACTAGGTCTTTAGCAGCAGTACAGTAGGTCATTACTGAAATTTAATCCACTGGAATTTGGATTCATTACTTGTGGATTCTGTGAATGACTCTTGCATGACCTGTTCAGTGAAACTGAGGTTTTCAGGCAGGAAGTCAGCTGATAGCAAAACACACTCCAGTTTATTTTTTGTCCTCAGTCACTGTGGCTGCATAAAGAAAATATTTGTTCACTGTGTTCAGGTTGTTTGACACTTGTTTCATTATATTTTATTATAATAAGCAAAGTTTGGGTTAAGGTCCATGTCCTCAATGTCACAAGGCATTTAGTTTCAGAAATGTCCCCAGTTTGACCTCTATTTCTTATGAGTGCTTACTTCATCATCGCATCCCAAATGACTTTTCCCTGTAGTCACTTTTTATTTCATGCAGCCAGTGAAAACATTGTTGCTTTGCATGTGGTGCCAGTGTGGCAGCCGTGTGTGAATTATCTCCCTGATTCTGTCAGGGTAAAACAAACAGACAGAAGAGCGAGACATCAATTACTGCAACTACTCCTGGGGAAAATAAAAGCATTGGAATCTAATGACTGTATTACATTTACCTGCTGTTATATAATTTATACCCTGTTAACCCATCCATCACCTCCCTGTGTACAGTTAACTACAAGCTGAGATCCCAGAGCTGTTTTTTCAGCTAGTGGGGGAAAAAAAAAAATCACCAAATAGCATTCATCTATGTACCAGAAATCTTCATAACATCAGATGTTTTGTACACTCTCTCCTTATAAACACTGGTGTTTATTTGCTTAGTCTTTCATTTCATGCAGATTTTAACCCTGCATTCCTGAAGTAATGCTTTTGACTTTGTAAAGCTCCTGCACATCAGAGAAACACAGCTGATGATTCGCACCGCGAGCTGTGCTGTGAGTCACTGAGGCTTAGCAGGATCCACTGCTCTGACTCAAACATGTGCTGCCAGGGATAGAGGTTTTCTGTCCCACTTTTATTGTCTTACTGCCACAATACTGCTTCAGACAGCCATCTCCAACTGAATCGCTCGTCACACAGAAAACATAACTTGTCCCTTGAGTCTGTTACCTCATGAACACAGGCCAATCAGATCGTCTCACTTCAATCTGAACACCTTGCTAAAATTGCCAAGAGAGTATGTTGGATTTTCTCCCACATTGCATTCCATGAGGTGACTTGCCTGTTGTCAGGAGAGAGGTGCCTCATGACGGCTGTTAACGTTGTGAAGCTGAGCCAGCTGCTTTAACCAAGTTGGAAGTCCGGTTTTAGTTTTGACAGTCAGAAATGTGCCATCTGGAGAAAGAAAATGAACAAACTATAGGATGATGAAAAAATATTAAACAGCATGAGTCAGTAATGGAAAATTAAATGCACACAGAGCAAGTACGTATATGGAGCTCTTAAAAACTATGACAATCAGTAATGCACTCTATATGTTCAGGTTTTTCCAGGCTGCCATTTCTTTCTGATCTCTCCCCCTTTGCCTCAATCATTTTCCTCCTAACCAAAGAAATCCCTCTCACTCACTCGCTTGCTTTTATCACCACCGAAATTCATCCAACATGTCCGCTCATAGGCATTCTATTATTTCTTTATTTATGTATTCCACTTTCTTATTCGGAATCACATGTTAATGAAGAGCGTCATTATCAACCTTAAATATTTAATTTTCCGCTCTGTGTCTGCTTCCGAGGGAGGCTGACTGGAAGAGCAGCGGCGGCAAGGGGAGGGGGATGTGGAAGAGGATGGAGGGAGTCGTGCTGTAGCATCAGCCTTATCTGCATCCGCTGCTTTAAAGTCTGCTCCAACTGAAGCAGAAGTGTAGCAGTGTTTTCCGCATCGATATGTGAAGTCCAGTCACACGCTGCCATTTATAAACACTTAAGACCTTGTGTAACTTTGCTGTCCAAATTTTGGGGGCTTCAGATTCAGTATCGGTCTTTGCCCCTTAGCCCCCAAATGTAAACTCCTTCCCTAGCCTCAGCATTAGCTCCAGAGAGGCTGAATGCCCTTGTGATAAGGTGTGAGGCCTGTCTGCCTCTGACTGACAAGCTTGCACTCACCATGCCAGTGCCTGCTGCTTGATAAGAGAAAATGTCAGCGTGATTTTGGGAAATGTCATTTATCGCAGCTTTCTGGCCGTGTCTGTAACCCAGACTGATTATGGTTGCTGGACATTTATATCACTGGGGGTGGCTTGGAAAATTGTACAAATGTTATGTTTTTCTGTGATAACGGCACTTAATATCCCTTTGCTGTAATGGATTTTATTTTGTTCCCCTACCTCTTCTTCCTTGTCTGAATAGTCTCAACATGTTCTATACTTCCCAGTTGATTTTATGAAGTCTGTATCAGACACCATCAAAGTGTCTGGTGTGTGGAGGCGTTTAGATTGGGGATTCACTCCATAGCCAGACAAAGACTTCCACCATTCTCTGCATTGTGCAAAATCTATGAGCTGAAGTGTGTGTTTGTGGTGTGAGAGGAGTACCAGATTCAAGTGACAATCTGCTAGTCTTTGTCACAGTGTGTGTGGGCTGTGCGGTAGATGGGGACATGTTGCTGTATTATTTAGAAAGACAATCCTCCCCAAAGATGAGTGGGTTAACAGGAACCATTAATTGGTTTAGCAGGATTCATATAGACACAAGTTCTGGCTTAGCTGCAAGGCGGAAAAAGCTTGCGTTGAGATGTATTCAAAAGCTCCCTTCTTCTTGCTATTATTTTTTTAACAGTATAAATGTCTGTTCTGTGAAGATGGACTATTTACTGTTGCTTTTATGCCTTAGGTTTTGATTTGTGGATCTAAGACGAAGCAGAGCTGAGTTTGTACTCACGTCATCACTTTTAATGTTGGATTCAAAACCCAAGCTGTCATATATTATTCAGGGACTTTTCATCTTCTCGCCGAAGCACTTCACTATAGTACTATACCTCTACTTGCTGCATTCTAAGAGCCATTCAGTTCAGAGGAGGGTCTATGATTCAGTGCTGTATATTTTTTCCCTCATTGTTGACTCAAAGTGACATTTATGGGACACCCTGATAAAGCAATTCTTCCTGCTGCTCAGACCAGCCTGGTATTTTCAACAGATTTTCTTCATTCATTTGTATTCATGCCTTTTTTTTCTGGAAGACCTCGGCAGCCTTTGTGATCCACGGCCCGTACTAGACTGAGACAGAAAAAAGTGTCTTTAACATGGGCTCCGTGGCAGCCTCTTGGGAGCTCAGTGAGAATGTTGTCCCCCCACTCTTATCCAAATATATTGCTAGTCTGACTGTGGAAATCTAACAAAGGCACCGGCCCACTGTTCCTGGTGTATTTGTCAAATCACTGCACCTGTGAGAGTCCCTGTGCAAGATGAATTCTAGGTTGGAGTGTCCGTCCAGGAATAAATCTCTCTCTTTTTGCATTGTCTTTGTTTGGGTGAGCTGTAGGCTGGGAATGAGCTTTCTCGTCACATGAAGTGGAGTTGGTGAAAGCCGTGATAAATGGTGCTCTTTGTTGACACCTTCATTGGGTTATTTATGGCTCATTAATTGAAGTGAAAAGGAGACTTGTTGGCGCAGCAGGGGGAGGCAGCGCCAGGCCTCCGTGGCTCTGCCTCAGAGCGGCCCACAGGCTTTAGGGGAGAGAGAGAAAGACCGAGAGACATCAGGAGTAAAGGAGAGGCAGCCATCCCTCTCTCACTTCTGTCTGTTTCCTGTTTGCTGTGGAGAGAAAGGGAGACAACCCATTCATCAGGAATGGATGTGGAGTGAAAGAGGAAGACAAGCATGAGAATCCAGACTCCACCCTTTCCAATCACAGCTTTAATATTTCAGTTTTCATACAAGCCTAAACAATTAAAGAGTTTGTTTGAATATTATTGTGAAATATTGGTTTCTAATTGACACGGTGAAGCATATAATGCATAACTGTTCACATTTTGTGGAAGTAGGTACATTTAATCTGCTACATTTACTTGAGTAGTTTTCTTTTTTATCCCTTTCACGCATGGTGTCCACTACACTACCCCAAAAAGGCAAACTGACAGTAATGAGGTGATATTAAATTTACAGTATTACAAAATGAAAGCAAAAAGGAAAGTGAAATCATCAGGAAAAAGAGGCTAAGTAAGAAGCAAAATGTACAAAATAGTAAAGAAAAAGAATAAAAGTGAGCGAAATCAGATGCAAAATGAACAAACTAATCAAGAAACTGAACCAAATTAGATGCAAAATGAAGAATCATGAACAAAAAATAAACAAAATAAACAGACATATAAACCAAATGAGCAAAGCAATCAAAAATCTGCTAAGAAAAGAACAAAACGACAAGAAAATTAACAAAACAATCGCATAAATCAACCTAATTAGATGCAAGATGAGAAAAAAAGCTTTTGGCCTTGTACAGTATATACCACCACAATGCAAAAATACCACTAGTAGTTTATTCATAACATTGTTTTTATACATTATCAAATACTAACTATGGCATAATTATGATTGGATTTCACTAAATTGACCTGGTTTAATCATCATCAACCACATGTTTTTAAAGATTATTTAACAGCACCACAAGGCTGAAAATGTCACATCCCCAATAATTAATAATTTCTAGTTCATGCAAGAAAAGGGTGAAGTTGCGCTTCTGTGAGTAATTATTCTGCAGGATTTATTTTTATTTTTATTTAAAAATTTTATTATTATATTTTTATTATTACTCAGTTGTGTAAACAGCTAAAAGAGAGTAGAACAACATAACTAACAACATTTAACAAAAAGTAAACAAAATGATCAAAAATCTTGAAAATAATTAAGTAAATAATACATTGACAGAAGACGACAATCTTGACAACATCATTTTTTTTTCTCTGCATTTGAAAGTTAATAGTATTTAACATCATGCACTCGGTTTTGGATCTGACACTGTATCAATGGCAGTTAATGTTAAATTTACATTTTTACCTGTAGAATAAAGAACTGGTGAAAACACAATATATGAGACTATAATAAATAAACCATCATAAACTTACTCATTTCCTGAGTATTTTTTGTTTGAAGTCTTCAGTGGTGGGCAGAATACACAGAAACAGTACTGAAGTAAAACTGCTGTCATCCTAGAATTCTAATGGCTGAAGTACAAGTACTCATAAACAGCCTCATATATTGTTTTCAGTCAGCTGTTATGGTCATGTTTGTTCATTTCCTTGATTATTCTGATACATTTGTTGCTTATTTTGTTCATTTTGTGAACTTAGTTTTTTACCATTGTTGTTGCTTAATTTATTAATTTTTATTCATGTTGTTGCTTAGTTTATTTTTCATTTTTTTAAACTTACTTTATTATTATGGTAATTTTTGGTTATTTTTGGGGGGTTTTTTTGGTTCCATTTCATCATCATATTGTTCATTTTTCTAAAGGTACTTAATTATTTTCTTCCTTTTTGCTTCTTTTGTTGCTTCTTTTGCTCATTTCTACTTTTATTAATTGTATAATTTACTGTTTGCTCAGTTTAGTTACTTTTGTCTGGTTTTGTTCGTTTTTCCTCTTGTTGTTCCTCTGTGTTGCTGAGTTTATTCATTTTGTTAATTTACTTGATTATTTTGTATTTTTATTATTATTATTATTTTGTTAAGTTTTCTATTTCAACCCATTTCACTCCTACTCATTGAGTTGTGGCCAAGTGTGAGTAGTAGTTTAGTTTATAGTAGTAGTGAGTAGTTTGCAGTATTTTTGCAACACAGTTACAATCAGAAGTATATTTAGTTGAAAAAAACTCAGGTTTTAAATGTACATGAATACTACCCACCTCTGCAGATACTATTTACTATTTTAATAAAGTACCTATGTTTATGTGTACGTACTTCTGCTTGAGTCATTGTAATTAACTCTAAGTAACTATACTTATACTTGAGTGCTGATTCCCCACCTTTGATGTTTAGTATAGTTGCATGTAACTTAGTGTTGCTGTTGATTTTAAGAACTGTAACTCCATATATTTGTACTAGCTTTATTACAAAGCTAGGATTTTCAAAGTGTTTTCACACATCTGTACTTGGATTCTGTCTGGAAATGTCGTTGCCTCGTGTTTTTACCTCACTGCAATTTCTTCTGAACGCTTTGAGCCTTCTGAGGAGAAAGAGCCACTTCAGACATAAGCTCATGAGCACACTTGATTAACAAGTGGATTAACTATGCTCGTTTCATGGGATGATGTACCTCAAAGCACTTCAAAGGCCACGCTGAGTGCCCATGAGGTGCAGTAATGAGGGGTTCTTCCACACAACGACAAATTTGGTGGCCTCACTTCCTGTGAACCTGATCATTTTCTCATTTGGGGTGCGCTCGCTCCTTCTGTCTCTTGCTCTCTGCCACTCGGTTTCTCTCGCTTCCTCTCTCATGATTTTTTTTTTTTTTGTCTCTCTTGGTTTCTCATTTCCCACTAGCTTTTTGCATTTTTCCCTCAGAATTCATCTTATTACCTCCCTCTTTATTTTAGCTGAGTTGAGATAGAAGGCTCTCTTTTGGTTGTGTGGTACTATATCAGAGGTGTGTAGAGTAACCCAGAAACAGTATGCGAGTAGAAGTATTGTTACAAGTAGAAGTACTCATAAACATAAATACTTGAGTAAGAATAAAAAGGTGTCAGATAAAAACCTGTTCAAGTAGTGAGTACTTCATAACATGGAATTTATTACAACATAACATACTGTATCCAAACAAGTATTTTGGACGTTTTTCTTTATTTTCATGATTGTTTTGATCATCTTTGGTGATTTTTTTTTTGTTTGCTTTATTTGTTAATTTATGCTATTTTTGTAACTTAGATTTTTGTTCATTTGTGCTACCCTTTTTGTTTATTTTGGTCATTTTTGCTTATAATGTTGCTTCACTTTGTTGACAATCAATTTCTTGATTGTATTGTTCATTTTTCTTAATGTGCGTGATTTCTCCCATTTTGCTTCTTTTGTTCATTTGTACTTATGTTAATTTTAGAATTTACTTGACTGCTTTGTTCAGTTTTGTTAATATTCTTGAGGATTCTTTTATTCTTTTATTAATTTTTTGCTCATTTTGTTGTTTGGTTTATTCAGTTCAATAATTTGCTTTGATTATTTTGTTCTGTTTTTTTCTCTTTAATTGATTATTTTGTTCTTTTCTATTGTAGCTGTGTTTACTCCTGCTCATTGAGGTGGAGCAAAATGTTCATTTACGTGATTATTTTGTTCATTTTGTAAATGTCATTTTTTGTAAAAAAAAAAAATTCTATTTCGACCCATTTAACATTTTTTTCATCACAATTGTAACTAAGAGTAAAAAGTGCAAAACAGCTAATCTCAGAAGGGCATATTATCGGAAAAACAAATACATGTAAAGGAGTAAATATATTTGACTAGTACCCAACTCTGCTATTTTGTTATTCTTTTTGTCCATATAGAGCAGAGTAAAAAAGACCATCTGCACTCAATCATGTCCAGACATTGCAGAGCTTTTGGTGTCCTTGAACTCATAGTCCTCGTGTGACTCCTTGTAAAGCCCACGTCTGACATCTCGCTGCTGTCACAGCTGTCAGTCACCTCTCAGTGACGCCCATGTCCTCCAACACTTCCATCTCTCGACACCCGGTCTTCCACCTCACTCTGTATGAGGGGAACGTGTCCTGGCCTGTCATACATTTATCCAGGGTGCAGTTTAAGAGTGGGGGGGGATTCAATTTTCTAAGTGGCATATCCTCCTCCTGAGCAGGATGGTGGGGTTGCTCTCTGTCTCTACCAGTGGAAAGGCATGTACAACTCTGCCACAGTGGAGTAGCCTGCTCACGTTCCACTCTATCTCTCCCTCCCTGCATTTTTATTATTTTGATCTGGCAAGCACATGAGAGATAGTAATCTACACTTCAATTACATCGCACAAGTCATCAGATGCTATCTTGCGCTGGTGATAGAATGTGCTCTGAGGCAGCCCAGCGCTACTGTGAAACAGCCCCAAGAGAGTCACAGTCTCAGCATGTGTGCATGTGTGTGAGCCCTTTCTACGTATGCGCATTTGTCTCTGTGTGTGTTTATGTATTCGTGTGTGTGTGTGTGTGTGTGTGTGTGTGTGTGCAAAAGAGACAGAGAGAGCAGGAGGAACAGAGACCAACAGACCGACAGAGAGTCATACTCTCTATTTATCAGTATAACACGCACATTTGCCAGTAGAGTACAGTATTTAACCTCAGTTTGTCATTGCACTGATTCTTATCATTATATTTTATTTAGTTTGCAATGAGAACACTGCACTCTAATAGGAAGATGAATGTTGTGCATCATCTGTCATCTGGTATCCTGATAAAAAAACACCAGTCTGCTAATAGACATGTTTTTAAGTCGACAGTGTAACTTGTCGCTTTAGGATTTAAAGTGTAACCTGTGGTGTTCATTTTAACAGCGATTATTACTCAACTGAAAATTTAGATGTATTCAGTACATAAATTGAAAATGTCTTGTTACGAAGATGTGTCACAGCTGCTAGTAACATATAATTATCTGTATCCTTTCTTTTTGGTGCTGCGTTCCTCCACGTATGCTGTCTTCATCTGATCACCAACACATTTTGAAGGTAAGTGCTGATACATGCACATGAGACCGCTAATTAAACTGTTACTGTTTGAAATACATCAACCACACACTGTGCAACAACAGGATGTGTTCTTATACCATGTGTTTTCACAGTGGAGGTTGATATATTTTTTTTCTATTTTTTGGCTATAGTCAGTTTAAACCTGATTTATTTGAAGTCTGAAATGTATTTCTCATCCTCTTAATGCAAAGACAAACAAGGTAAGTGTGCAACTCTTTTGTAACTAAACAACAGAAGCATGATCTGCGTAGTCTTGATAACATATAGTACATCATTATCATCAGAAATAAACAAATCTGAAAGATGTCAAAACACTTTTTCTTGGTTTTGTGGTCCTGTCCTCATGTTAGCTGTTTGTCTGTATGTACACGCTTCATATCTGTAAATGTTCCCTGCATTTGCATGTGGCCAATGTGGACAGGTTTGGTGCAAATACAATTTCTTATGCTGCAAAACGTTTAATAATCATGAATGCTAATTATAAAATTATTATTAGAAAGTATTTCAGAGACCTCGAAAAGAGGAATATTATTAAACAAATGGTTCTATGGCTTACATTGTAGATATTTTCATTCCTGAATATTTTCCTCATACTGTGATTTCATGCAAACCATAAGAAGGTATGTCTGTCTTGTCATGTTAGAACAACAATTATCCCTTTATTTAATCTGTAAATACCAGTTTGCATGGAGGTAGGTGTCAGTCTTTGTCTAACGTCCTACAGTTGCAGTATTCTTCCACCGAGTGTCAGATATTCAGTGCTCATACTCCTCACTTACACTGGTAAATCAAGATGGATGGCCGGATTCCATAGTTTTTATCAGACCTTAATGTGCACTTATACAATGACAGAGAACTCTCCGAGAGGCCGACAGTCCAATGTTTGAGAATTGAGCTGGAAGGAGATAGCACTCTTCAGGCCAGCCATTTTCTTCCATCAGAGGATCTGTGATGTGAGGCAGCCCTGGCAGCGAGGCTGTTTCTCAGGTAGGCACAGTGCTCAGCACTCTGCCCTGCCTTTTTACTTTTGCTGAAGCAGCAGCTGGACACCCTCACCTACTCTCCCCACATTAAGCACCACAATAGAGGCACAACTCATTTTGAGGCACTTTGTTGTCTTTTTCAAAGCACATATGAGGACTCAAATAGTTAGAGTCCTTATTTTAAGCATTTCATCCATTTATATATCTGGTCATTTATGTCTCCCTGTCCAGAAACTGACTTATGTTTTCTACTGATGTTAAAGGATAAGGATATTTATTAACTGGCTTGAACTGCAGTAGCAGAATTTAAGAAGCTTAGTGTATTTCCAGACAGAGGTTTGATTGAAGCAGTTGTACACAACCCCAGTCTGTTTCAAGGGATGAGGTGGCAATAAAAATTTGCTCCTTGTCTTTGTTTGTGCAATACCCGCTGATAGAAGTGCCTTGATGTTTGAATATCTAACTGAATGAGAAAATGTAAATATTTTCAAGCAGACATTTTGAGCAGTGCTGCATGCAGCGAACGTCTCCAAAGCACACTGCTGTCTAAATGAGTGGTTATTGACAGACCTTTGGCATCATGAGAATCACATGTTCTTTGAGTCTTTGGTACACTAGCAAATGTGATCCTCTCTGATGATTGTATTTGAACTTATTTTGATGTCCCTGAGCATTAAGGGAAGTGACAGCTTACAAATAAATCCATAATTATCACATCTGAAAGCCGCCATCCCAAACTTTATTTGCATACCCAACACTTGGAGGAATGTGGGTAATAAACCCGGAGGGTCTCCCAGACTCTGGCAAAGTCGCGGCTGTCATCTCATCAGCCTTTGGGTCTTTCTCAGAAGCTAGGAAAAAGGGAAAGGCAGACTAGTGAGACAATGCTGCTGTGTTAAAAAGAGGCTACAGTAAATGGGCAGCACTGACTAAGGTTCAGCAGAGCACAAAAGGAAACTGAAGGACAAGATTGTTCCCATTGTGTTTCTACTGTGTATTTCCCCACAGAGCAAGGTCTGCCAAGGCCCCGCGGGCTTCATTTCACCCCTTCAAAACCCAACATATTTCTTTGAGTGTCCTGAAGATAGGAACACAATGACTGCCTGTAGAATTTCATCTTAATTCTACCTGGGAACACAAAAGACTAATCACAGCCATCACAAAAGCGCTGTTCCTGCAGCCCAGTGTGTGATAGGACAGACTCCGCCAGCATAAAGGCCTGGCCCTCCAGAGAGCCACAAGGCTGGAAGAGGCAGTCAAATGGGAAGTAGAATAGACCAGGCGACACCCAAGATTATGTCTCCTTTGCCACGTGGGGAGAACGCAGACCTGTAGGACCAGACATCTATCAGAGAAGGTCAGGCTCGGTGCTGAAGCAGTGGAATAGGAGTAATAATTTCAGAACACATGATGAGAACGAGAAAAGTTAAGCGATAACAGGTTTGTGATTGAGAGGATCCTTGTAATGTTAGAACACAATGAAAAACATTCTTCCCTTTGCTCACTTTATAAAAGATTACAGATTATTAACAATGGGCCCTTTATCAAACGTTGTTGATAAGTATCAGAGTGAAAATGCAAGATGAAACAGCCCAGATTCTCCACATATGGTTTATTTATGACCCCTTATGTATTTCCTTCCTGTACAGCCAGCATGATGCTGCTTGGCATGCAGAAAAAGGCCTAGAGTATATTGATCTCAAAAGCGGGAAAAATCAAAAACCTGTGTTTTAACATGTAACGAGGAAAAAGTGAAAACATATTTTCAGACTGTCCTTAGCTCCTCCTCGAATTCCCCTCTGTGGCTCAGACACAGTACCTCCCCAAAAGGTTCAGCTAAAGCTGATCTAATTGGTTGTTGGGCTTTAATTAGCCTGGTTCATTTGCATGGGTGCCATTAGGAATTCAAACAGGGTGGAGTGATAGCTGACACTTCCCCCTGACTTCCCTCCCATCTGATTCATCTCATCTTCATTTCCCCAGATTCTGTTTTTAAAGTTTTATTTAGGGTGTCATTTATTTAGCAAGGGATTATTTATTTAGTGCATCAAATCATTCTGGAATGAATATTTATATATTTGTGTGGGTTTTAAATATTTACATGGTCTCCCCATTTCTAGCTTTGGAGCCACTGTAATGAGTGCTGTTGTTGGATGTCGAGGGGAATAACAAGACTGGTTTCAAAGTGAAAAGTCCTTTGAATAAATTTTCTAACTTAATTGGTATGAATCTATTATCAGGCATGATGCTCTGATCATAGTTTAATTGGAGGTATATTATTATGGAATAACTTTAGCAGTGCTTAATGATATTTTATTTGAATGATGATATTCATTTGAATGGCAATGAATGATTCATGTCACGGGTGGCGTGTGAAAACACTCGGCAGTGCCGTGACCTCATGTCATCTGCTCTAATGCACTCTCAGACTCCTACTTGCCTAAATTCCATTAATCCTCAAAGAAGCTTAGCCATATTTGCCCTGATGCTCACTCTCTTTCTGCATCTTGTTTTACAGACACACCATTGTATGATGGTGGCTTATAAAAGAGGATGAACATTAACAGGGTTGTGTCCCCAGGACTTCAACCACTTTTTCCTCTGCTGGATCTGTCTTGTTGTGCTCTGTAGAGGCCTGAAAGTGCCAGTGGTCTAACCAGGCTTGTGGAGGCATGTATAGAGACTCTCTATTAAGTTTACACATATCGGGCCTTAGAAAAGTCTTATTAACAGCAGCTGCAGGCAGTCGGAGAACATAGAGCGCAGCAGCATGACTGCTGAACCAGGGAACGCCTCTCCACGCTAGAACCCCCACCCCCTCCTCCTCAGTCTTAATGACTAACCAGAATGAGAAGTGGAGGAGAGGAAGAGCCTGGAAGAGCCTGATTTGTTCTGCATGCTAAATATGGCCTGTAATCTTTATTCCTCTGAGTGCCTTATTAAAAGTGAAAGGAAGATGAAATCCCACCAGCCAGCCCATCCTTTCTGCTGTTTATTAGAGGGGCTTTTCCTCTGTTAATATTGAGGTTATGGTAACCTTAGTGGTGATAGATGCATCTTGTGACTTCAGGTAATAATAGCAATGATTGATTCCCACCTGAACCCTGGAGGTGTAATCTAGCAGGATGGAAGAGATAAAGTGGCAGCCAGTGTCTGAGAGATACACAGAGAGGCAGATTCTATCCAACAGTGCTGTTTATCATCCAGCAGACAACAGTGTCGTGTCAGAATTTATGATGTTTCCCCTCGTCTCTAATTCATCATTCATTAACTACTCTTTTCTCTCCGAAATCCATCTCTATTTGTTAGTTTTATCAGTAAGGTTAGGTTGAAAAATACCTCTGCATTAGTTTTTGATTCTACAGGAAGACAAATGCGATTTTGGACTGCAAGTGTGTCACATCAGTCAGATCTGATTTGATAATCATAGCAAAAATCTGCCCACAGTCAGAGAATTAGTTGTTGTCTAGACGTGGCACACAGTTGTTTTTATTTAATGCATTATTTTAGTTACATATGCAGTTAATAGTACCATATTTTGTTTTAATTGCATATACTTCCGGAGCTGTAGTTCTGTAAAATACGGGTACTGAAGAAAAACAGAGATATAATTATAAAGCAGTTCTTAGTAGGTATCTGAGCCGTATATATTCAGAACACAGCACATTTTGCATTCCTTTACCTTGCCCTTTCTATGCAACTGAACTGATTCCAAGTTGTGAATATTTCTGTCATTATGTAAACAGATAACCAGAATAAGAGAGAATATGATCAGCATATTTTTGTGCCTGTATTTGCATTACGATGTTTGTGTTGGAGCACTAATGAAGCTCAAAGACAAGTGGAGTCCCAGATAATTATTTTTTTTAAACCCCACACCTTTCCTGTTGCAGAGCTGCACTAGATGGCACATCTATTATTCCATTAGCAGGTAATTAATGACTCTCATTTGTGTAACTGTTATTAAGCCCTTTGAAAGATTGTTTGTGTTCAGATGAAATGAAACACATCCCAGAAGCCATCCATTGTGGCGGATAGATTAAAAGAGCAATAAGGCTCTTTGAAAAATGATATTTTATCAACGGTAATTTTTCACCGTACCTCAGGGGCAGCTATGACAGGAAAACACTGTAGTCCTCCTTCATGTTGATATCCTTTTTTTAGTCAAACTACCAGGGGAGTACACTAAGTGTGATTTATTCATCCCTTGACCAGTAAAAGGTGTCAGCCAGGTGAAAATGGATGCTGGGAGAGTATTGACAGGAGAAATAGCAGTGCAGTTGTCCTGTTCTGTCAGAGAATGTAGAGGAGGAGGGGGGACATGTCCTATACTCTAGATGTCTACTTCACATCTGTCTGACTCACTTACAATATGCCTTTAAAACATTCTCTTTCATAATGAATTATATTCCCTTTTCATTGGCTGTCAAAAAATAATATCAAAATGGACATGTTGTATATTTCGTGTTTGTATTATCTATATGATAATAGAATTACTTATACTTTATTTTTGAGCTTTCTTTACTTGCTTCCTGGAATGCACTGGATAAATCTCAGACGGGAATCTGATTTCCCACATGAGCAGATCAAATTGTCCCTTTGTTCATGGTTTCTATCTGCCAGTGTAAAAAGATCGAGATTTCTTTTTTCTTTTTCTTCCTCTTTTTTTTTTTTTTTTAACTTTTTTTCTCATTGAGGAATAGGAGGATGAGGGTATCAAAAGCAGTGCGTCTTGTGAACAAACACCCAGCCTTTCCTTTAAGGAAGAAGCTGTGCAACACGGGCACTGGCATTCCACTACTCCAGCTGGAAAGGCACAGAGCATCTCCTTGGGATTTATATTTAGCATTTGCTATGCTACTTATAAAATATTTCATAAATAATGTGAATATATTAGACAGGGAGAAAACTGTCGCCAGTCATTCCATATGCACTGCCATAGCAACAAGATGTTCCGCCTTTATCTGTTTAGGGCCTATGATTCTTAAACTGTTCATTGCCCACGTTTCCTTTTTTAATCAGAGTGTGTTTGGGATCCCCTGCAGCAGGGATCTAGATAAAAGGATTAACTCTGCCTCTACTAGTTAACCACATTTAGACTTTGCCAGGCAGGCCTTCCAAATGAAAATAGATGGATTTCAAATGCCTACATCAATGTGTTTTGATTGTGTGTCATCAAATATCAAGAACGACTGCATTTAGTAATTTATTAATTATTATTGTAGCAATAATTGCAGCACATGTTAACAACAGTTTGGCCAGCTATGTGTTTTGCATGTAATTGGTTATGGTTATTTTGTATTTAATGCACATGTTGGAATCTCAGTATTTTATACTATGCATGCATTCTTATTTTTTTAATTAGCTTAGCTCTGTAAAATGTATAATTGCAGTGTTTTTAATGGCAGGCTACATGTAATTGTTTCTTTTCTCTAATAGAGGAATAGTTACTTTTGTCACTTTAAGGATGCATATTTTTAAGGGGAAAAAAGATGAAGTCTGCTTTGCCTGAAGCATTTAATGCACCAGTTGTTAAAATCTTTGACTGGTGAGGCTTAAAAACACAGAAAGGCTTGGCTGAGGTGCAGAGATGATAGAAATCTTTAGCAGAAGACATCCACATGTATTCATTACTGGTTTTGATCCAGGAGGTCTTGTCGGAATCTGAAGACATAATGCCGGTCACTGCTGCACTGTCGGTTGGGTAACACAGTGCAGCAGCAAAGAACTGGCTCCTTTGTCACTGCTGTTAGCATTAGCCAGAGATTTGCATATATTTCTCTTGGAAGCATTAAAGGAATACAAAAAAGACTAATTCACTATTGAAAGTCTCCCTTGCAAGATTAAAAGAGTCCCATTAGAAATGTATGACTGCTCATGTAGTTTTTATTTCATTTCTCCGTCCTCTCTTTCTTTTGTTAGAGCCTGTGATTATTTGCCAGGTTGGCAGAAAAAAAAACAAAAAGACATGATGAAAAAAATAACAGCTTCCCATCCTTCCATTGTTATTCTGTTTTAAAATGCACTTGCTTTTTATGGCAGCAGGTCTATTTCTGTAGGTTACAGGAATTCACTCACTTTGGATATAATATAATGTATTTTTTATAAAGCTGGAACTGGGTAATTTTAAACAGTTTTTTTTTCAGGAAGGATGTTCAACAAGAAAATGTAACATTTTCTAAAGAAATAACTTTTTTTTTTTGCTGCATCATGATTTGATTTTGATTTCTAATTTCTCCGTATTCTGATTAGTTCTGTACTGTAGCCCCAACTTGCCACTGCAACAATACTCATGTACAACACAGAAGTCTGAATGAGAACATGTGAACAGCACTCCCAGAAGGAGTGCCCACAATGCTTATCACTCTGACCTGAATTCTATGACGACAGACAATTTTACAAACAGCTGGGGATCAATCAAAGCCCACTTGAAATATGCCACCTGCCACTTTTACATTAGGAAGCATGCTGTTCAAAATGGAACATTTTCACTTGTATTTGTGATTATTTTACAGGCAAAGTTGGTCTCCTCATGGGGCCTCAAGTGCCAAATGATTTATTCCTCCCCCTTTTGCCACCTCCACTTTCCAGAGCTGTGGTAAAAGGGTGGAGGGAAGGGGTAAGATTTACTTTAAGTTGTCTCTAAGCCTGGAGATGCAGTCAACAAGGGACGGATAGATATACTATTTGTATTAAAGCTGAAATCCCACACCCACCACTTACTACAACCCCTACCCACCACAGAATGTTGTCTACAGCGTGTGCGTCAGAGTAACATGAATTTCTGATGCCATTAGTTGTAAGACAAAGTATCTAAAGTGGATGAAACATTCGTGTTACAGAAGTTCATGGAGGCAAAAACCCTTTTTGGTCAGTATAATGTGACTGTTAGTGGATTTTAAAGTTCTGAACTCCTGTCAGGTACAGGTGGCTCCTGTACCTGTCCCCAAATTTAACTAGGAGTCACTCCTCTCCCAGCAGGTGTCAGTGTTACTACTGCAGACACAAGAAGTCACTCGCAGTCTCACTTACCTCTTGAGTATTTGATATATTAAAAACACACTTTAGGCATGTGTTATTCTGTGCAACAAATCAATCAGATGGCATCCATATGTGGCCATGTACTCAATCATGTATATTATTTGCAGCGGTGGGTAGAGTTCACCAACATGGTCCTTTATAATTTGAATGACTCAGGTAGAAATAGAACTTATAAACATCAGTACTTGGATAAGTATCTCATAAATAAATGACTCAAGTTGAGAGGAATTAATTTCAACCTCATATGTATTGTTCATTCTTGTTTTTTTGTTCACTTGATCATTTTGTTTACTTTTACTAATTTTGTTGCTTATTTTGTTTATTTGTGCTTATTGTATTATTTTGATATGCATGTTTTGCTCATTTTTGTGAGTTAATTTGAATCTTTTGTTCAACTCTGCTCATTTTGTTGGGTATTTTGTTCATTTTTTAAAATCGTCAGCGTTTTTGCTATTTTTTTTTTATTCCTGTACTTTATTATTTAGTTAATCTCTGGTCCTTTTGTCACTTATAATGTTCACTTATACTTATTATTACTTATTTTAATTATTTATATTATTATTCCATTTTTGATCTTTATTTGATTGTGTTTGTCAGTTTTCGCTCATGTTGTTGCTTGTGTTGATTTTTTTTTTTATTAATTTGCCATATTGTTTTGTTCATTTTACTCATTCTGATAAAAATAATATACTTCTACTTATTGAAGTGTGTATCCCAATGCAGCGGAGTAGAAATAAGAGTAAAAAGTAGTGCAAAAACAGTTACTCTGAATAGCACATATTTTTTGAACAAACTACTCAAGTACATGTAACTGAGTAAGGTTACTTGAGTACCACTCACCTCTGGTGATTTGTGATTTTGTGAAGTCAGTTTTTTTTTTTTCTTTTATTGTCAGTTTATGAGTTTGTGTTTTTTTAGTAAATCTCAAACAGACTGCAAATTCCAACTCCGCAGAACACAAAAAGAGAGAAAAGAGCCTCATTTCACAATAGTACTCATTACATGTCTGTGGTTGAACTCAAACTTGTTGTTACAGTCAAGGAAAATAAGACAAACATTTCCTCTGGACCACATGGCTCTTTTTGGGCCTGGTCAGTCATGTGGAACGTTGGTCCCACACATTCAAAATGTGGCAGGGTAAGAATGAGGGGAATTCAAGTATAACCACCGACTGAAGCAGATGTATTGGCTGTAGTGTTAATGCGAGTTGTTTTAGCCAGACTCTTAACTATCCTGAACACAGCGAGCTCGGTCTTCCCCCATCTGGTGTGTAGTGTGTCAGTCCTCCAGAGTAATGTTCGACACGAGGTCAGCAGAACACCGCCGACTCGCTACATATGCTTCACAAACTGTTGCTGTTGGTCAGGGGGACATACATTATAATCCAGATTAAAGTGGATAATTAGCTTTTTGTGAGCCATTAATTTTGTCAGGTGACGGGGGCAGAGAGGGGAATAAATAATGTGGCTGTGTCTTGTGACATGGTCGTAAAAAAAAAACGGGCATCTTTCCAATTGCTCATTTCAACTCGTCTAAATTGGCCTCATTGTAGATGAAATATTAAATGGTCAACCTGGCTATTAATGCCGACTTTTATGGATTGGATGCTGTTGTACTTAATATACTGGTTCAGTTGTCCCTTTTATTCTTCGCAGTGTCCTGTCCGCCTGTGATGTATTGCACAAGGAACAAACCCACTGGTACACAATGGGGTTTCAACCCATGAGAAGCACTGGCACTGGTCCAGACTGGGAGTTTCAGAGGAAATGTTGTCGCCAGCTCGTTTGTTGTCTTGTCGCTTTACGGTTAATAGAAAGTGTTTATGGTGGCACCTTCTGACATATGTTTCAATTTGTTTTTTGTTATAAAAATACAATAAGAGCGCCGAACAAATACAGGTTTGTTACTTTGTTATGTGTTCATGAGACATGGAAAGGGAATTTGCATGCAGTCCTTCAAAGTCCAGATGCACAGGACGTATGTGAATTCAGTTTTAAAAAGAACATATTGTCTGAGGTAAAAATACAAATTAACAAGCGGAAAATCTTTTAAATTTAATGATAAAAGTTGTATAACACTGATAAAATTACTCAAAGCCTTAGTTGTATTTGTAAGATGCTACTTCAAAAGAGTGGAAAAAATTGCTGTCATCTACAGTTAACATGATATATTTTACTTCACCATGTACTTTAGTCTTCAATTAAAAAAAAAAAAGTCAGATTAAGTGATGAGCATGTATAAATTAGAGTTTCTTTTCGAATTTACTGTTTTTTGTACCTGCATAGTCACAATAAACAAACAAACATGCAAATAAATAAATATATTCCCAAAGTCAGTTTCAAAATCAAACTGCGTTTCTTGTCAGTTCTGCCATACATACAACACATAAAGATTTTCGGAATTACGTATCTCTGAGACCCACAGTGCAGCAAGGTAAACACAAGTATAAAAATATACACTTTAAATATCAGATAAATAAATACCCCCCCTCCGTCTCTGTCCCAAACACACACGTGCAAACCAGACACATAAAAACAACAAATCTCTGTTGCAGCAGCTCTAAATCTTTTAAAATGTCTGAAGTCGTGGCTTTCATCGGAACATCAAATTACTACGTGCATGTTATTTTTAAAATCTCATTCATTATTTCTGATATTTTATTAAATGTAAAAAACAAAATTCACAAACAACATGAAACAACATATTTTTTTTGTCTGCTGAAACAAATCCCCCCCACCCCTGCCCCAGAGAAGTCTAAAACTATATATATATACAGCATTATACAAATTATGTTTGGCTCAAAAAGGAAAAAGACAGGTCAGCTGTAATCCTACACGGTGCTCGGCTGTAAGAATTATAGCCATACCGGGGTGCAAGCAGCCGGGACTCTCCTGCAGAAGGACGTCCCCCTCAGCATCAGCCACAGTGGGGGAGGATGTGGTTGTTTTCTGCCTCGAAGGAAGATGTTGGCCAGGGACCATAATGCCTGCAGCCGCTAGCAAAGCCCCCTAAAATATTCATCACATAACTTTTCTCTGTGACTATATGTTTTTAGCGGATGGTAATATTTTTGAGTGGAGAACAAAGTTGTAAAAGGAATATGATTTCACTTGTTGCCATGGGAACAGAGATGGATGAAGATGTTTCATGGTTCACTGGTTGCCTCATCTCTGCTTGTGTGTATGTGTCTGAGAGAATCTGCAGTTGTGTCTTCATGTGCATATGTGTATGTGCATACATTTTTACACTCGTAAAAGAAAATGTTGCATTTAAAGACTGAATTTGTAATTGAGAAGTTGATTCATCCGCCATTTAATTCCTCTGAAGGATATTATGTTAAGTTGCTCAGTGAAAGGTCAGTGCTATGCCAAGAGAGGATCATTTCCTAATACAGTATTACAAGAAGTAACACGCTAGTATTATGGAAATAACATAGACTCTTGTCAAAAGCTCTATTCAGAACGTGATTTATTTTGCTCTGTGATGGTGAATTGGTGCTCATTTCACAGTGTATTACGTTACTGTCTAAATAGTGATGATTCAGTACCATGGCTACTCATTTTCACAACACATTAAAGGGAGGATCTATTGATAAATGCACAAAAACAGCAGCTCAAGTTATCTTTTGACATTTTTTTTGCATCCTTTCAAAATGATGTTCTTCCATTCCAGAGAAGCTAATTAGATTGTGTGAGTTGCATGATATGGAGTTCTACACATAAAAGCCTTGCTGGGGAGATGAGCAACGGTTGCCCGTACCCCAGACAGTGCTGATAGTTGAGCCACTCCTTTAATTCCACTCTCAAAAATCAGATTCTAATTGGGTGTCTGATTTTAGTAACTTGTTCAGCAATTTAAGAAAATTGCTTTTTGAAATGTAACAATTTCAATGATCTTAAGCATCTCATTTCTCATTCTGTGCACTCCACAGAGGCTTATGTCTTTGCAGGCCTCATCAGGCTGCATTGAAAGGTCCTCCTTTGTCTGTAAACCACTGAACTCACAGAATGTGTCCTACAGATCAGTTGGAATATGCATAACTATTTTTGAGATGAAAAGTGAAAAATACCATGTGTTGTGTATAAGTTACTGGTTTGTTGAGTTTTTGTTGATGTTTCTTTACCTGCTTACTCCTGCTGTATAGCTGAGTGCTCATAATTGTAACCACACAAGCACACATGACAAAATATATGCATGTGCAGGCACAGATATGCACAGACATAAACCCATTATGATTTATTAAATCTAACTTGGCAGCATAGAGTGCTAAGACACCAGGTGAAGAATGTAGTTATTAGAGGAGGCACCTGCAGACTGAGCATAGAGCCTTTTATTTTGTTCCTGTGACAAAGAGGAAGACAAAATTTCCACAGAGGCACGTATGAGTGGTGAAGTGTAGCTTAATGGGATGGTTTTATTCATCAAGCGAGGTCTGTGCACTCGTCCACTGCGAAGCTGCCTTGAGGGACAGTGAATGATTCCGACCACTCAGCCTCATTATGGGATGATATTAATATTTAAGGCGTTGGAATTGAGGAATAAAGAGGGTAATTGATAGCATCAAAATGGAAGTGTTTGAATCCTGTTTCATTATTTAGACATCTCTAATAGTGTTGCCACAGTGTGTGCCAAAAATGCTGCAAAACCAAGTCTCCTTATTTTAAGTGATAAACCTTGGTGAGTACAAATCTAAACCTTGAACTTAGTTGTAAATGGCATACACAGACACAGACAAGAATGACAGACACAGATGACTGGCTGTTGAATCATGCCAAGCAGAGGAGATTGAGTCATAGCACAGGCAGCAGGGTTTTTCCCCCCGCTACAGCTAAGGAACCATAGGCCATCCTTTTTTGGCAAAAGAATGAGAGAGAAAACAGCAGAGTTCTATTTGTTTTCATTTACTGTTTATTTTAATCATGATCACACAGTGCGCATGGTTATCTAGATTAAGTACCCAGGGTAAGGACAGTAACCATTAAAGTCTTCATTGTGTGGGTGTGCATGCACGTGGTGTGTGTTAATCACCTGATTAGACTGTATGGAGGGAAAGTGACATGTAAGCATAAATAAGTCTGCAGGCAAGTCGACTCTGAATGATAATGATGTGCAGAAGTTCTGTTTAGCATAACATAAGGGACTTCTTCTTGTGCTCATGGCATTCCTTAGAACATAGTCAGTGGACTTTGTTACAGGGTAGCACTAATTAGACTTTACCACATTTAGCTAGCGGCTCTACAAAACCACCATTGTGGCTCATTTCTGGATCTTATGCTTGAATTAGCCTCGGCGTTGCATCAGCCACTGTTGAGAAGGAATGCTAACCTACACTGTGAAGCTACCGGTTATTTGAGCAGCATATGGAGGTACAGTCATGCAGGTGTCAACAGCCTGTTATTTGATTGTTACCCAGAGATTGATAATGATACAACAAAAGCATCAGGATGTTGTTCAGGCTGTTTAATGAAAAGACTCCCAATAAATGCTTTTTAGTTAGAGCAGAAAATGCCAGTACACAGACAGATTGCAAACAGATGCCACTGCACCTGTAGCTTCTAATCAACTTCATTTCCTGTTTTGGAGGAAAGGGAGGTGTCAGGCAGCCAGGATTCAGTGCAGAAAATGTTATAAAATTGTTTAAAACCAAAATAAAACAACAATATGTGTTTGATGCATAGACTGTATACACTCCTGATCAAAATTTTAAGACCAGTTGAAAATTGCAAGAATGTATATTTTGCACTGTTTGATCTTAAGAAGGTTCTAAGTAGTGCTTCAAAGTGCAAGAAGAAGAAATAGGAGTGAGACAAGAAAAAAATTTGAGTAAGCAATTTATTGCAAACAACCCATCCATCCATTTTCTACCCCTTAATCCTCGTGAGGGTCAGGGGGGGGGTGCTGGAGCCTATCCCAGCTGACTTGA